>RJJA01000628.1:0-20770 GCA_003724045.1 Lepidurus arcticus | reverse complement strand
GTTGTCACTGCCTACGACTAGATGGCATACTACCGTAGTGAATTGTCATGTAGTGAATTGTCAGTGTTGTGCTGGTTGTAGTGAGTTGTCAAGGATTAGTGAAAGCTGGCCAAAAGGGACCTGTAGTGAATTGGAGTTGTAGTGAGTCGACTCGTCCCCGCCGAGAGCCCATCCCTGGCAGTGGGACCGCACGAGGCGGTTCCCAATACGGGTAACGCTCGCTGCATGGCGTTCAGCGGAGCCCGCAAGTCGCGGCGCGAAGAAAAAGTCAGTTTTGTGTGATTGAGTTTGTAAGTTAACCAAAGCACCTAGAGACTTATTTAAGCATTCTAAATAAAGATAACAGTGCCATCCCTATGAACAGAGGGTCCGATTTTGAATGTGCTAATAGGTAAGGGCGCTAGGTCTCCGGCCAACTGTCCCCGTGTTTTAAGGATAGGGAAATTTGAATTTTGGACCAAAGGGGCGGAGCTAAAACCCCTAAATAATTAATTAATCGGTTAATATGTATAATTGACATAGGGATTCTTCAGCCAGAACATGTAGTTTGGTCTCTTCTATAACACACATTTTTTCATTTTGAAACCTTACTCCCCTTTAAATTAATGTCGCGGTTCGCACTTCTAGATTTAACAACACTTTCAGTTCTCCGCCATATTTTCCTGTGTACACTGTACAGCGTGATGAAATGGCAGAAGAGTGAAAATTTAGTGTTGATTCATTGCATACTTAACTAAAGATATTCTATTAGAATTGATTAAGGAATTCTAGAAGTGTTTAGTTTGAAACATCCAATATCTGCCAACAGATTTGCATGTTTTCTTCCCTTATTTCTTCCTGAACGTGAACTGAACTGAAGGCGTGAAGCTTCAGGTTGAAAGACTATATCTCGGAGACTCGGATTTCCGTTTCCTTTCATCGTAGTTTACCGCGATTTAGTTTTACTATTTTCGACTTCTGTTTCTCCGTTCCGTGTTTTTTTTTTATTATTTCAACTTTGCTTTGCTTCATGGCTAACATCACATCCGTGTGAATGCTACCCCATTCCTCTAACTGTAAAATGGAATCTATCTCAAAAACCATGTTACCTGAAACCTTTACTGAACCTGTTACGCCTAGTAGTAGCATAAGCGAGCTTGAAGAAGGCGAGATAGAAGATGATGAGGATGTTTTTGATGCAAACTTAAGTAAGTCAAGCCCACCAAAACTGTACTACCCGTTTCCATTCTTATCAGATACATAAACCTTATTTTCTTAGATGGTAGGCAAGCTCAAATTCAAACCAAAGTCCAGGGTGGCATCGCGAATCGGGAGAATTGCGTTCCCAAAACCAGAAGCGAATCCTATTCCCACGCCAGTCGAAGACGTCGAGAGAGTAGCTCCTCCCGCCTTAATTCTGAAAGAAATCTCCCACCTCATTCGAAACCTAGATGGAACCCCGTTCCTATTCACAAATCCAAATCACGCCAATTGTCCCCGTCATCTAAATCGGGTGCTCCGACCAATCGAGATCGAAAGCCATCTAACAAGTCGTCTCCCAACTCCAGACCACGGTCCAGGAGATCAGGATCTTTACCTAGCTCGAAGAAATCAACTTCCCACCGGAAATCCAAAACTCCAGTCAAAGGTAAGTGAGTTCCGCTTCTCTTCTTCCAACGAATGTAATTTCAAATGTTGGTTATAGATGCTTCTAGAACTCTTTCGTCAGAAAACAGAGCCCGGTACCAAAGATTGCGTTTGCATACCGGAGAATTGGACAAAATTAGCTCGCCAGAGTCGGTCGTTTTAGTCGAAGCGGGTCAAAATGCAGCACACGCTTCGGCTTCTACAATTTCCTTATCGAGTTCAGTCAGTAGTCCAGGATTTGAAGCGCTGGGGTTGGGAGCTCTCGAGAATGATAACGAGGAAGAATTACAGCTCAAACTCGCGGCTTTACAATCGCTTGTTGGTTCCCAGAAAATGGAAGAAGAGGAAGGCGAAACCAAGGATGTAGATGAAAGTGAACTTGGAGAGCATCTCCCAGGCGACGAAGAAGAACTAGACGAAGACCTTTTAAGAGCTCAACTGCTGGTGGCCATGACTAGCAGGAAACGCCAGGAAATTGACTATGCCTTCGTTTTAGATTCTGAGCAAAATCCGACGCGCTCGCGATCCTCCCAGTCTCGATCTCAATCGCCCTCGCATCGCTTCGGGATGACCTCTCCTGTCTCTGTAGCTTCCAGCCCCTCTTTTTTCCCAGAAGTGAGGTCCATACCAGTCCCTCCTCCTTCATTTCTGCACTTTCCCTATCCTCTCCCCCCTGTTCAGCACCCTTATGGTTCCTTTCAGCCTACTTCATCACCTTTCCCCGATTTTGGTACTTTAGTGCCACCTCTGAATCACTTTCCTATGTTCCAACCCACTTTTGTTCCTCTGCGGCCTGAAGGACAGCCCCATTTGAAGCCAACGCTGTTTCATCCGCAACCGATTCGCTCCAACCTTGTTTCAGTGCCTTTGCTGAATAATTCTAGACAGATGCAACAAACAGAACTGACCCCAGCATCACTAGTTGAGGAGAAAGTCTCATCACTAGTTGAGAAGTGTCTTTTGCCTGAGGCCGTTCCACCCTCGAGCTTCCCGGTTCCCATTCCTAAACCGCAAACGAAGAAATTTAGCTCTAAACCGCTTCCTCAAGCGCTCTTTAAGTTAGGTAAAAAAGTATCAACGCAAACTACACCGACTACCACGGTTAATGCCGTCACGAAAGGGACGTTAATGACAACAATTCCCAAACCTACGCCGTTAATTATCTCCTTTAATGGAGACACGACGGATGAAGATGAAGACGAAATAGAAACTGGAAAAGGTTTTTCAACTCCACCGACAGCAACCGTTTCGAGTACGGACACCGATTTAGATTCATTAGTAGAGCAGTATTTGAAAGGGACAAGGGAAAAGATGGAATTGACGAAGCAAAAACAAGTCAAAGTCCCAGACACGCCCCAGGTTAGTTTCCTATTTGTAATTTTTTATAAAGAAAATTTAGCGATGTTTTTCCTCATGCTTAAAGGAAAGAAATCGGAAAGTTTGAATTGATTTTGTTGTAGTCCCAAGTTATCGTGTTTTTCTTAAAGGCGTTGAGACATTTATCGGAATCGCAACAAGAAGAGTATCGACGATTGAAGAGGGAAATCGAGCGAAGGGAACGTCAACAGCAGAAGCCAAAACGATCCAACAACAACAATGAAAGTTTAGCTCAGCAAGTCACAAAACCTACAATATTATCTCTCAAAGAAGCGCCGCACCTTCCAGTGTCAGCTGTTCGAGTGGTTACTGCTCCGCCCATTTCGTTAACTACCAACTCTTTAACAGTAATTCCACCACTTCCTTTAGCAATTGTTCGTACAACTAGCATGGCTCCGCCATTGCCAACCGTTCCCATGCCTGTAGCCCCTCTCCCTCCACTCCCTCCCTCCACTTCGCCCATATCTTTATGTCCACCACCTCCGCTACCAACTACACCTATGCCAATAGTACCTCCACCCCCTCCTTTTCCGCCAGTCAATCCCACGCCCGCGGTGACTTCACCCATCAAAAGTTTCGTGTTAGAGACCCAAATCATGGAGGAACAGCTGCAGAAAAGGTAGGTTTAAAAAGTCACTCTACTTCCTTTTAGCCTCCCTATTTTAGTTTTTAGCTATGCATGTAGCATAGCTTATTCTATCGTTTTTTTGTTTGTTGCTTTGGATAGTAATGGTTTTAATTATTCTCCTTTTCCGATTAATTAGCATGATATTATATTACGATATCTAAGAACGTCAATGTTTACATTTTTCTATTTTACGAAAAGTATCATGCAGTATTTTTTACGAATTAAAAGTCAATGGTTAAGTAACTAATTTTTTGTCATAATTTTTTCATAGAGAGGAGTTTGAGAAACAAGTGGAGATAGCAGAGAATAAAGTGTACGAATGGATCAAAGCTCAAGAGGAATGGAAAGACGCTATGGATGAAATTAGGAAACTAAGGCAAGCTATGCTAAGGGCCCAGACCCGTAAAGAAACACTTCAAGGAACACTCGATTCTTTGAGTACGGATTTGCAGGGTTTGCTTGTTTCGTTGCCCAAGTTGTCTCCAAATGACCCGAATGTAGCCTTAACTGATGTCGTTTCCCAGATCAAGGCAGCATTAAGTCCATCCTCCACTCTCGAAACCGTTCTTGACACCAAGACGAAGACAAATGCTCCGCCCACCAAGCCTGATTCATCTCTTTCAAAGAGTAATGTCACACCTCCATTCCCTCAAAAACTCGAACCTTTCAGTAGTCCATCAGTGAACAAAACTAACGAAACTACTCCAGAAATCGACCAAAAAGCGCCCGAAACACCGAAACGAAGGGCCAAGATAGGAAACCCAGGATTTAGAAACGATCGAATTCAAAGGCCAACCCACGTAGAAAATTCTACAGTCACCCAAGTGCCAAAACTGATCGTCGCAAAGCCAGACTCCTTTAACGTTACATCGCCCACGCCTGTCATATTATTATCTGCTTCGAAGTCAAACCGTAAACAAGCACGTCGGAAGAAGTCAAGTACTAATTGGAACTCGAATCCGGGGATTCCTATCAGCCTGGCTTCCAAACGACAACTTACAAGAATATTAGAATGGAATAATCTTGATGTTATGCCTCCAAGGAAATTAGGTAAGCTCGTAAGGTACCATAAGAGTTCTTTCTGGGCTAATTCTCGCTTTTTTATTTTTGAATTTTTAGCCAGACTTCTTGCAATACCAGACACGAGTGACAGACCGTCGTCTATATTGCCAAGGAAGATTCCTAAGCCGATTCTGCCAGAGGAACATTGGAAAGGAGAAACAGTTTTGGGCTGTCGACAGCCTGACCAAGCCTACTGCGAAGTACTTGATTTAAGCAAGGATTATGTCTCGCCTGTCTCTTGGAAATTGATGGAAAAGTAAGTTGAAATGTCTTTATCTTTTAAGAAAAAAGTGGTATTCGGGGTAATTTTCCTCGGTTTTAGAAACGTGGACATCGCTAAACCGCTTTGTCCCTTCTTTTTGATGGGAAAGTGTTTGGACACTCGTTGCAGATACCAGCACCTGAAAGAGAATCATAGCTAGCAGGTTAATATTTCCCCTGGAGCAACGGAATTCCTTTCCCTTTTCGTTCATTGTTCTTTTTTGTTTGTTTTTATCTACGTTTTATTTATTCTTTTGTTTTATTCTTTTCATTCTTGTTATTTTTCTGTTTATTGTATGGTTTCTCTTGATTTTTTGGCCAGAGTCTGTTGAGGAGAATGGATTTCTTTTCTTATTTGTCGCAGGTATGAAAGTGAATCGAAGGAATGATGTGGATCTCACCAAGGAAAATGGATTGGTTATTCGTAGCTTTTGGGCTGGGGGGAAAGTGGTGACCAAATCAAAGTAACACGTGAGTATAGTATGCTTTGAGGTTATTAGTTCCTTCTTCCGAGGGATACCTATTAAGGTGAAGAAAAAAAGGGGAGAGGGTAAAAAGAAACAAAAAAAAAAACGGATCGACTGTCGTAGTGTGATGAATATAATGGATTTCGGGTTTGGAGATATCGTTTCTTTTCCGATCGAGCTTTCGGTTGTGATGGGAACAGCCTCCGATGTGGATTATCGAAACGAAAGTGAAATTATATTTGTGCTCCGTTGATCTACTTGGTGGACGACGAAGCCTTCGGATTATATATACATACTGGAAGATAAATCATAAAAATTGAATTTGTTTTGTATAGTTTTGACCAGATTTGCTAATACATAAAGTGTATTGTTCAATTGTGCTTTTATTTCTTGGCAGAGAAGCCTTTCTTGCTTTTCGCTTTTGATTGGCTGTCTGGGGTGAAGATTTTCTGTTCTTCGTCTACCAATAAGTCGAAATGCCGCAGAGCTTCTGCCGAAGGACGTTTATGCCATTTCGCGCTACTTGCACAATTTAAATTTTAAGTCGTTTTCTATTCAAATTGGTACCAATTTACTAGTCAATGTAAAAATAATACCACTTACGATGGCTTATTTAAGATGGTTAAATAAGCAAGTCAAAAGGTTATTAAACTAGCTATGAAGTGAATGGAAAGTTGATTTACTTTGGTACGCCATCGGGTGGTAATACGACATCCAAGATGGAATCAATGAGATTCAATTTCAAGTCGTGGTCTGCGGCAGTTGTGGTAGATAAAGAGGGCGAAGCGTTAACTTCGATAAGCCAAGGTTTAAGATGATCGTCGATGATAATGTCATAACCATAACATTCAAAACAATGAGGATCGCTTAGCATTAGCGGAGCGACAGATCGTAAAGAATGAACTACGAGCCAAACAATAGCCAAATGCAATTTTTCCGCGCAAGCTTCGCCTCTCAAGGCGGATAAGTACAGCATGAGGTCATCGATACTCCATTTGCCCCCGTGTTGCGAGTTATAGTCCTCCTAATCATAAGGAAGGGTAGGTAATGTAAAACTCGTGATTTCTGTAAAATTATTTGATTTTATTACGCCCTGCTTTTGGATCGAGACGTTAGTCAAGTGGACGTACATGTTATCCAATTGGTGTACGCTACGGTCGTATTTGACGGTACAAAACCGACAAAAGCCTCGCTTGAATAAATAAGCTCTGAGTGGTCGAAATGAAGTGACTAATACATATAAACGTAAATCGAATTTTTTGCCTCCAATTAAAAGTGGGTTATCAATGTAGCGAGAAATAACGTAGGATTCCCTTGGTGGTCCAGTGGGATTGTTAAGAGTTCGGTTATCAGACGACCACTTCTTAATACGAGACAGCTGAAAATTTAATTTTATTACGAAATTTACATCAGTTAATTATAACATAGTTTTCAGTAAAGGTAACTCACCTTATTGACAAGAAAAATACCCGAGCCTTGGGAACGCCCGCAAGGTTTCATGATCCAAGTGCATAAAGGAGATCTGCGATATTCTTCGGCAAATAAATTATAATCCGCTGGTAAGATGAACGTTATAGGGAGGAAATCCAAATTAAAGTCTTCCGATTTGAAGCTTTCCTTATCTTTATCTCGCTCCTGTTCTCTGCGATAGCGTTTGACATTTTTTACCATTAGATCTTTCCTGGTGAGTTCGTAGTGATTCGGGAAATGATTAATTAACCTATAAAACCATTCGTAGTTGTCATAGTTTTTTTTTATATATAAACAAGCTATTTTATTACTGGTAGTCTGACAGCCGGTAGCCACTTTCGACTGAGAATAACGCCCTACAGCTTTGCGTGCTTGCCCTTAGAGAAAAAACTAAAAATAAGACTTACGATTTCAGCGAACGGATAGATTTACCAATAGAAGTTCCATTCGTCTTCGGTTCCTGCAGGAACCCATCCCCTTTTATGGAAATTACTTGTTACAACTGATTTATCCAAGTCCGTGCAATAAACAATGCGATTAGCCATTTAAAGCCAAGTTTTTAGCCCAAGTTAACCCTCTTTATTCCGCGCATTATTTCAAATATCGATCAAACACAAACAAGGCAACAGATTCGCTATTCGCTATCATTGTTTTCTTTGCAACCCAGTTCAGTTCCTTGTAGTAACTTTGTTCCACCGTTTCTCCGGCGTCAGTTGTTTCACGCGTGGGTATCGCTGTTTTCTTTGCTTGAGAGAATTAGTAACTAAAAAGAAGTAAGAAGTGCACAAATAGCCGGAATAAGAAGAATTACAAGTACAAAATGGACAACGTGGATAAGCTGTACGATTATTATAACTTGCTCACTGAAGCGAAAGATGAAGTACAGAAAGTAAGAAAGCCCGAAAGGCGTATATTTTTGCAAGGCTCAGTCAGACTACTTTTGCTGGTAGCTTAATTAATTAAATTTATTTGTGTATTTTTTTTCTAGCACGAGAAGGAATATCAAGAGATCTTAAATGCTGCTAAAGGTGGAGCGAAAGAGAAACAGTTGGCTTCTCAATTTATTGTTCGCTTCTTGAAGCACTTTCCCCATTTGGTTGGAAAAGCCATTGACGCTTTACTGGATTTATGTGAAGATGACGACGTCGCTGTAAGACTAAGATTTCGATAAATAGAAATTAAGATGAATTATTTGTTCCTTTTAGATTCGTAAACAAGCTATTAAAGATCTTCCCGCCATTTGCCGTGAAGATAAATCACACGTTCCCAAAATCGCCGATATTTTGGCCCAAATCTTGGCTTCTGATGATCCTAACGAGTTAATTATCGTTCATACGTCACTAATGAATCTGTTCGGCCTAGATGCACGTGGTAAATATATTTTTTTCCTTTTTCAGTCTTGTCAATTATATTTACATCCAAAGTCAATCTTTGTTTTATTCCGTTTCAAAGGGGCCTTGGCAGGGATATTTTCTCAGATCAAAAGTGGAGATGAGATTTTACGCGAACGAGGCTTGAAACTATTAGCTACCAAGCTGAAGACTGTGAGCCCGATGGTTTTTAACAAGGACGTGAAGGATGTTTTAGCCGTAGAATGCAAGAACCTGCTTTCCGTAACTCATCTTGATTTCAAAATACTTAACTTTTAACGTGTTTTCATTTTTAGGATGTTACTGCTGAAGAGTTCGTGTTGATAATGAACCTGTTGGCTTTAACAGGCTTAACAGCGACTGTTACTGGACAGCAACAACTAGTGGATATTGTGGCCGAGCAGTGTACTTTAGACCAACCGTTGACAGCGGCAGAACCAGAAGCATTGGACCGTTTGATTCTGTGTTTGAAGCACACTTTGCATTACTTTTCTGTAAACTTCAACTGCCTTTTTAGAAACCTTGGTTTTTAATTGCTCAATGTGTCTTATTTCATTTTAGAACCAAGTGAAGTCTACCAAATTCGTAAACTACATTTGCCAACACGTTTTGCCCAATCTAAATCAATTGACAGTGGGAGAAAAATCCGAGCAAGTAAAATTGGACATCTTTAAAGTCTTGGCGGAGCTCAGTCGCCATGCAGGAGCCTTGGAGAAACCCATTGAAGGTGTCGAAGCTTGCTACAAAACTTTATTGGTATGATTTACTCGGAAGTTATTCTCATTTACTGCTTAAAAGTTTCGATATTTCGAATTTACTCTACTTTAATGTATTAATCTTTTTTTGTAGGAGTATATGCCCTTACCACCACCAGAGGAGACAAATGGTGTTTCTGAAGAGCCCAAATTAGAGTTCACATATGTCGAGTGTCTAATGTACGCGTTTCATCAGTTAGCAAAGCAGTGTCCAGAGTTCTTAACAGAAAATGCTGATCGTTTGAAAGATTTTCGCATTAGGTAAAAAAAACTACTGCAAAAATAAAATAAAATCCATCTTATTTTTGTAGACTACAGTTCTTCGCACGAGGCTCGCAAGGTTATATGAAGAAATTAAGGGAAGCTTTGCAAGGGAAAAGTGGGGATCAGTTGAATAGCGACGAGAACAAAGTGAAAGTTATGGGTTTGAAGACAACATCCAATATCAACGCTTTAATCAAGGATTTGTTCCATAATCCGCCATCTTACAAAGCCACAGTGACTCTATCTTTCCAACAAGCCGTAAAAGTAAATTCATCTAAACTTGACCTTTTGTATTTGAGATTGTAATAATTGTCTTTACTTCCGTAGAAGGCTGGAGTTAAATCTGTAGAAGCTAATAGGAATGTTGAAGCTGCTATCAACAAACGTCACGCCCCCATCACATTCGGGGAAGGAGGAGAAGCCAAAAAGCAAGTGAAAGGCAAATGGGAACCTTATAATATCCCCAGTGGAAAGTATAGCAGCAATTTTCAGGGATATCAAGGTAAATAGCAACGTTACGGATAGTGAAAAGGAAAGTAGTTTCAATTAAGATTTTTTTAGAGGGACAGCCCAGGAGGGGAGGATTTCGGGGAAGGAGTGGATTCAGGGGAGGGAGGGGCTTTCGTCGAGGAGGCCGTGGGCAGTACTAAATGGTTTGGAAGATGGAAGAGTGTACCTTCATTGAAACGATGATAGTCGACTGTGTCATTTGTGTGGATGTGAAGACGTTTTGGTATTTTGGATGCATTTTCATGAGAACGAACATGAGAACATGGTGGGCTTCGTTTTCGGCCAGTGATCAGCTGATGAACAGCAGAATCGCAGAAAGTGGAAATATTTTCTTTCTTTTGTAGTTTTGACCCAAGTCTCGAACTTTTTATCCTTCAAACACCCTTATTTCCCACCCAGTTTTGCGGCACAATTGAAAATAATGGTTTGGTTTATTTTCTATTTTTATTGTGTGTTTTTTTTGTAGGACGTGGACCAAGGTTTTGCGAATGACTTCCTTGCTATATCTGCTAATCATAATTTCCTTTCAGTTAAATGTGTGGGTACCAGACCTCTCTCCTGAAGTTAAGACGTCGTCAAATCAATTATTTTTTCGCCTATTCTTTAGGTTCGTTTGACGAGAAGAAAATTGGCGAGTCTGGCTGACCGGCGATATTAATCGAGTTAATCAATGATTTATTCCTTTTTTTGTAGAGCGGTGTGTCTTCACCAGTTATTAGTTCGCAAGCTTGGTTGTGTCGCAAAGACCTGGGTTTCCTTTCTTGTCCCATTTTCCCTTATACCTTACCTGATTTTTCAGAGCGTGTACAAAAATACAGCTATTTCTCGGCGAAGGATTAATTTAAAATAGGAGTTCCTTGAGAGAGGGTTCAGAACAAGTCGTTTGCAGTTCCAGTTATTGTGTATTTTTGTATGTGGTTTTCGAGACAATAGATCATTTGGGAGGAAGAAATTCTTGTGTGTTTAATTAGCTTTCTTTCTATGGAAAAATTCGGTTATTGACTTCATTTACTTTGTAATTTTTATTTATTACATCTATTTTACAGTCAGTAAATCTGTCAGTAAATGTATAGTTACAACTGCTAGTTTTGGGATTGGAAGGTTGTTTGTTGTTTCGATGTAATATAGGGTATATTTTTTCTATTTAATGTGTTTTCTGAAGAGTAAATGGACCTCATTTGAAGAGCCAACGAACTCTTCATTAGCATAATTTAAAGTTGGCGCCAACATCTTTGTGGAAATAAGCCGATGCCCACCCAGGCGCCCTCCAGCGAATTTAGTTTTCTTCAAGGTAGGGGGGAAGTCGATAGTAGCGCCATCGAACGAACGCTCCGTGTCATTCGCCAAGTTGAAAGAAGCGCATCGAAGCCAAGCTCCATCAAAACAAGCTGTGTTTTCTTGAGTTCTACGAGAGTGACGCTCTTTTCGTGCAGGTACTTTTATTCTTAATGTATTGGGGCAATTTTCCAAAGTGTAGTTTGCATCTACGAAGTGAATTAAGCGAGATTTTAGCCTTGGAAATATCTGACCGCCAGCCTGGGGCCAAGATGGCGGCGAGTGCCATCTCTTGCAAGGCGTTCGTTGTGTAGACTGTGCAGAAGATTTTATAGGACGCGGTTTCTATGAGTTTTCTAATAAAAATTTGTTGTTCTTTTTTTTCGACAGTTTTAGAGGCATGACTTGAGCCATGGCGGACAGTACAGACGCCACAAACATTACCTATCCTTCCGGTTGCAAGGAAGTGAGCGAAGAGTTGGGTGCAGATGAGTTAATTCGCCGATTGAAAGTACTAGAAAATTCCTCATTAATACAGTAATAATACCTTATATATTCCTTTTCTAGAATCTAGCCCAGACGTTCCAGTCTATGGGACAGGATGATAATGCGTACCAGGAATATATCCCCTTGGCGTTGCATTTAGCTAGCGAATATTTCCTCACACATCCTTCCAGAGATGTTCAGCTGCTTATTGCATGCTGTATTGCAGACATTTTAAGAGTTTACGCTCCTGAAGCTCCTTATTCAGACCCGGAGCAAGTGAAAGTAAGCTTTGAGTCCAACTTTCTCTTAAAAGAAATTTTTTTTAATCTTATTTTTGGGTATTAGACCATCTTTATGTTCCTCATTCGCCAGTTAGAAGGCTTAAAAGATCCAAAGGACCCCGCGTTTAAACGTTACTTCTATTTGTTAGAAAATTTGGCCTATGTCAAGTCCTTTAACATGTGTTTTGACTTGGAACAAGCCCAAGAGATCTTCTGCAGTTTGTTCAGCCTCATTTTTCGCATCGTCAAGTAAATTGTTTATTTTCTGTGCAAGTAATAACTAAAAAGTAATAACTTGTGTTCCCCTATTCAGTGACGAGCATTCAGGCAAAGTGAAAAACTTTATGCTGGATATTCTAACGCCGATTGTCCAAGAATCCGATAATTTATCTAACGAGTTGCTTAACATCATTCTGATGAACTTTGTGGAACCCAACAAGTCCCAGAAAAAGAACGCCTTTTCTTTAGCTCGGGAGTTGGTGGTAAAATGCAGCGATACTATTGAAACTTACATCCAATCGGTATAAACCTACAAACTTTCATTGTAAGAATTTTTCTAATTCAGTTTTGGACAGTTTTTTAACCAAGTGCTGGTGCTTGGCAAAGATGATCGTACCTATCCCATTGCTCGTAAAGTTTACGAGTTGATTTACGAACTCAACCACATTTGCTCGTCGGTTCTCATCGCTGTGTTACCCCAGTTGGAGTTTAAGCTCAAAAGCGCAGACGAAACAGAGCGAATGAATGCTGTTTCACTACTCGCTCGGATGTTTTCTGAAAAAGAGTCCAGTTTAGCCTCCCAACATCGACCCTTATGGATAGCCTTTCTGGGAAGGTACTATTCCTTTCCATTTTTTCTCTGTAATGGATTTTTAACGCTCTCTCTTATGGCTGCTTTTTTAATCGCCTGCTTTAGGTTTAATGACATTTCTGTCAACATTCGCACGAAATGCGTTCAGTACTCGATGCACTTTTTACTGAACCATCCAGAGTTGAGGGCGGATATTACGGAAACCCTAAAACTTCGCCAACACGATGGAGATGAGGGCGTTCGCTATGAGGTGGTCATGGCCATTGTTACGACCGCCAAACGCGACTTTTCAGTTGTGTCTGACTCTGAAGATCTGCTGAATTTCGTCAAAGAGAGAACTTTGGACAAAAAAGTATGTTTTTCTTTGAAGTATTCCTATTTTTCGAGCTTTCTTTTACTATTTTAATGTTTGGTGTAGTTCAAAATCCGTAAAGAAGCCATGTGCGGATTAGCTCACATCTATAAAAAGCATTTGAGCAGCGCTGACGTACCTGAACCTACCAGGAAAGCCTGTCAGTGGATCAAAGACAAAATCCTACACGGCTATTACATGACTGGGTTGGAAGACAGGTATTCGATCAATCTTTTAAGAGGTTGTGAAAGAAATACGATGTTTTTTCTTGTTTCGCAACATTAGATTGCTGGTGGAAAGGCTTCTTAATACATGTTTAGTGCCCTGGCAGTTGGCTCCGGATATAAGAATGAAGAAGCTGTACTATTTGTTTGGTACCATTGATGATAACGCCAACAAAGCCTTTATTGAATTGCAGAAAAGCCAAATGGCGTAAGTTCACGTTATAATTTAATTTAAGTAAACTCTTGTATTAAATTCTTCTTTAAATTTTGTTTAGGGTTCGAAAGAACGTAGCCGATATGGTAGAGCTTTATAGCGGCAGTTTGAGTTCAGAAGAACGCGAAAAGGAATTAATTCCGCGTATCAACTTATTAGCGAAGTTTTTGCCTGATCCAATCAAAGCGTCTGAGTTTATCCACAAATTTGCGAATCACCTCAGCCAAGATCGGACGCTCTTACGTTTGCTAGAAACAGTCGTAGACCCCGAAGTAGCTTGCAAAGACTGTGCGGAAGCTATGGTAACTAAGTAGTACAGATTTGTTCTTAAATTAATTACAGGTCATGTGTTACGCTATTTTCAATTTTTCTTAATAATTTCTTATTTTATTAATTTTTATTTTTGCGTTAGACTGCTTTGTTGAAGAAATTGGGCCAACCAGTAATGACTAACTTGTACCACAGCACTATCAAAGCGTTGCTAGAGCGAGCTTGCTCAGTTTTGGTGGATAAAGATGCTATTCAGGTAAATAAGGTTATTGTTTTAAAATGAAACCTAATTTACATTGTTGGATTATAGATCTTGATGGGTTATGTGGAGGATTGCATTCAGCGTGGGAGAATGGCAGAAGATATCGGTGTTGATTCGATCACAGCTGGCGAGAAAGGCCTACGTCTCTTATTCGTGCGTTGAACTCTAGAAATTTGATAGGGTTTTTGAAATTTAACATTTGCATTTTCTTCATTTAGGTATTGTCTTTCGCATTTCCGGCATGCTTCATGACAGAAGAAGTCCTTAAGAAGCTGGTTTCCTTCTTGGATACCGAGGATGAGACCATTCCTCCCTTGGTGCTCCCTATTCTCACTTTCGCTGGAAAATACAGACCTATAGGTTAGTTTAAGAAATTAAAAACCAAATTCGTTACACTTAGTTTGGAAACTTACGAATATTTTACTTAGGTGACGCGTTTCCAGATGTGGCAGAGGTCCTTTTTCCTGCATGCCAACGTCTGGCCCTCACTGGTACAGCCAAACAGGCTAAAAACGCAGTGAGATGTCTATTTGTTAACGCTTTGGGAAGCCATGAGGTTGTACTTGGCCCTTTGGTGGAAGTAAGCTCAGGAATTCGGATTTGTTTTATATCTTGGGTCCAAAATTCTGACGTTGAACGGTTGTATTTTAATTTGTAGTCCCTTAAAGAAAACCTTTCGCTGGAGAACCCCTATTTCCGCACTGCCTTGGTTAGTTTGGGTCACATTGCGCACACTGTACCGGATAAATTCAACATCCAAATCAAGAATATCGTTTCCCGGAAAGTGGTGCGAGAACTTTTAATGAAACAGAGCACTGAACCCGTCGAAAAAGTGCCCGGTCAGGAATGGTGTGATGAGGAGGAACTTCCTGAAGAAACTCGTTGCAAAGTGAGTTCCTGCATTAATCGCTTTTTGGTACTTTTCTTAATTATTTTCTTGGGCTTAGATGGAAGGAATGAAAATGATGGCCAGATGGCTTTTGGGATTAGGAACGGATGTCGTGTCAGCTCAAAAGACGTTTCGTATGTTGTCTACCTTTATTAGCCATAAAGGTGACTTGTTGGAAGAGAATAAGATCAGGTAAAATATTATTTTTGAGAAAAATAAATAGATCCAATTCTAACT
Source organism: Lepidurus arcticus (assembly GCA_003724045.1). Classification (NCBI taxonomy): domain Eukaryota; kingdom Metazoa; phylum Arthropoda; class Branchiopoda; order Notostraca; family Triopsidae; genus Lepidurus; species Lepidurus arcticus. The sequence goes on along the minus strand of RJJA01000628.1, from coordinate 5,679 downwards.
TTTTTCTTCTTTCTTATAGTGATGCTGAAAAGGCACATTTGAGACTCAGGGCAGGATGTGCGATGCTCAAAATCATTGAACAGAAAGGAGTGGGCGATCAGTATACCGCCGATCAGTTCTACGTCTTGTCCAGACTCATGGCAGTAAGTGGTGTTTAATCAAACGCTTTTAATCGTATGGGATAGAAAGTTAATCGTGATGGCTTTGCTTGTGCAGGACCCAGTGGGACAAGTGAGAGAACGTTTCGCAGAAAAGATGCACAAGGGATTGACAAAAGGGATGCTGTTGAAGTGCTTGCCCTTGGACTTTATGGGAATGTACGCCTTAGTGGGCCAAGATCCCGATAAACGCATTAAAGCACAAGTGCGGCAATACATGTTGACCGATATTAACAAGCGAAGGGATTACATCAAGAATTTGATGATGAGTGGAGGAGGTAACTTGCATACAATTTGGACGTTTCTTTACTTAATGTACGAGCATTTGTCTTTACAAACAGCTGATAAAGCGGCAGAGCAACTTCCTTATATCATGCCAGACTATATGCTGGTCTTCGCAGTACCTATCTTGACCCACGACCCCGCTTTTGAGCGCTATGACCAAGTCGAGCAGTTGCAACGTATTCGACAGTGTTTGTGGTTCGTTTTGGAGCCCTTGATGACGAAAACAGACAGTTACTGCTTCGGCTTTTACAAAGCGTTGGTGGAACGTATGAAAAATCACAAAGACGCTCTGAAAGGCGACGACGAAGCTACAAATCTGGTAAGAATCCTCTAACAATTTTTGAAAAGATTGATTTACTTATTTTTAAAAATGTATTTGTTAAAGAAATTGTGGACCGTTTGTGACTTGGCAATGGGTTTGATCATGTCTAAAACGACAAGTTTTGAAATGAAAGAGTTCCCAGCCGAACCACGAATCCCGCCCATGTACTTCCGTAAACACGAAGATGCCACCTTCGTCAATAGCAGGTCTTACTTGCCCACGGAATTGCAGCATGCGGCGCCCAAACGTTCGGGCATTACTGTGGCTGTGGTTGGCATGGGAGCAAATTCCCACACATCAGGACAAGCCGGTGGTGCCATTGCTAGTAACATAGGCAGTGGAAATCGAAGGAAGGGCAAGCATCAAACCAGGAAACAAGATGCAAGTTTAGTTTTTTATTGTTTGTTATTGTTATTATTGTATTCTTTTTTTTAAGGATGTGGAGACCTCTGATGGGGAAGAGAACTTAGATGCCGACCGCAGTGAATTGTGGCATCCTGGAATGGAATCAGCCAATAACAGACGCACCAGTCGGGCCAGAGCTGCCAAAGCAGAAGAACACGTTTTATCCTCGGAGGAACTAAAAGCCAAAATGAAGGGCAACTTGACCAAGATTACCACGTAAATTATTGGCACATTGCTTCTTATTTGTTTATTAAAAAGTAAGAAAGGGGTAATTGAGTAGACTTGTTGTAGGTACTTTACCCAAATTGACAAACCGGATGAAACTGAAGAACAGCCACCCAAAAGAGGAAGAGGACGTCCACCGAGAAAAGTCAAATCGACCACTTTAACCGCATCAGCGTCTGAGGCAGATTCGGCAGAAGAAGGGTAAAAGCAAATTAGAGCTATTGTAAAGAAATCGAGAAAAAAAATACGTGTCGTTATTAGGGAAAGCGAAGGACGAGGGAATAAACGGGTGTTTGAAGATGAGGATGAAGATGATGAAGATAGTACACCATTGAAGAAGGATGCCAAAACTGGTGTAGAAGTAAGAAATTTAAAAAAAAAGACAATTATTTCAAAGTTGAAGGCTTAACATATATTTTTTTTTTAGGCTGGGGCTAGACGAGTGACAAGAAGCAGGAAGTAGCGATTCTGTTTTTTTTTGTACTGGTTCGTCTCTGGGTTTTGTTTTGTTACAAAAATTACGAAGAGTAGAGGTTTCTTCAAAGTATTTTTTATTAGCCTACAAACTCGCCATGGCACGTTTTTGGGCGCATGTAATGCAACATGCTAAAAAATTGAACCTTCCCCCGTTTTCGCATACTATTGGATGAATTTCTATGTGTACTACTTCACATTCCTTGCTTTTGGAATAGTGAGACAACCTAATATACCTTGGTGGTTCTAAAAAAAAGTGTTTTGGATCAAACTTATCCTATCTGAGTTTAATTTAGTGTTAAGATGTCATAGTCGAGATTACGGAGCCTGTTACGGATAATTCTAATGGAAAGTTTTTACAGATAAATGTAGTACTGTTGTGCCCCACATAAACGAACGTAACCCATTCCAGGACGGCGTTCCTTATGCGGGACGCCGTTTCCCATAAGTTACTATGGGAATAATCGTGATCCGTTCCCGAGGCCGGTCCAAAGTCGCGAAAAATCGAAATTTGGCATTATGACACTGGGCGCCACTTCTTTTCTTAAACCCCTCCTATTTGCTTTGAACTCTTCTCCCTCTTGTTCTAAAAGGCTTGTGAGCTTGTTGCTCGAGTGGATCGCTTGTAAGCTCTTCAATGAAGAGCTTACAAGATCCACTAGACACTAGAGTCATGTATGAAGAGTCTTCATACATGACTCTAGCTTTCACACAAATTATTTCCTGCGTGGCTATATCACCTTTTCTTTGCTTTTCATTTATCCAAACTAACCAATCCAACATAACCTCCCCATTTCATCACTTACCAATTTTCTGTGCACCTGTGAACAAACTACTTGAGACTCCTTTGGCCACCTTAGCTTTCATAGTTGATTCTCTATTGGCTAAAATTTTTCCTGTGGTTGACTTGATCACGCATTGAAGTTTCCACACATTTCAAATGTAAAAAACAACAGAGCGCGCATGCGGTTCGTAATGCGGGACCGTGTTCGTTATGTGGAACATCTTCTGTCCCGCGTTCGCGTGCGTCATGCGGAATGTTCGTTATGCGAGGCACCACTGTACCTTTCGTTTTTGAAATGTCTAACTTCGATAGTGGGTTGCTAAAACTTTCCAAGACATATACAGAACTATGATTTTGAAACTTCTCTTAAACATCACATTGGAAAAAATGTCAGTTCGGTTCACTTTGTCGGTTATGTGAGCGTTTATTATTGGTGGGTTTTTGGTACAGGATTCGATATACAGTGGGTGATCGGTTAACGAACAGTTCGGATAAAGAATAAATCGGATAACGAACACATTCCCATTGAAGTCTATGGTAAATCGATATGTTGAAATCTGTGACATTTATTTGCAATGGATCATGTCGTCAAATTTACTGTAACGCTTTTTCAACTGCCGCAGTTCATCTAACGTGTTCTCTATTATCTCATTGAACCATAAAAATTGTGTTGTCTTGTGCTGTCGATCAAAATCAGGTCATCTAGTGGCCATTTTGAATTTACACGTTCAATATAAAAAAAATATTTTTTCTTCTCGCCGCCACTTGCGGGCTCCGCTGAACGCCATGTAGGAAGCATTACCCGCTTAGTCGGAACCTCGGAACCGCCGCGTTCGGTCCCATTGCCAGGGGATGGGCTCTCGACTTCGAAGCCGACTAGCCGACCCGAAACTTGCCCAAAGGCTCTCATGCGCGGGTCTCGGCCCGGCAGGACGGCGATCCCGCGATGGTGCGATAAATTATATTATTGGTTTTACACAAAATGATCTGATCTGATCGATGAGGGTCTTTTTTTTAATCTGATCTAGATTTTCTCTAATTTTGCAACTTTTGATCTGATCGGGTTGATAGAAGTTCACGACGATCGGAAACGATCTAAGATCACACAAAAAGCATCGATCCAGAACACTGCTACCGTCACCTTCACCGTCACCCCACCCTCTAAAATGGCGCCATCACCTGGTTGACTCCTCTCACAAAAAAGGGAAAAATATAGGCTTTTTTAACCGACATATTGACTGTTCCGGATCGTTCCGGAAAGACAAATGACAAATGTATGAACCTTGACCTCTGACTTGGTATGTGACTCGGTAAGTCTGACTGTTGTACAGTAATTGACCTGACCTGACTATACGAACAATTCCCCTTTTGCTATATGTCTAAGACATAACCTGACTTTCGAAGAATCATCCTTTCTGACGTTGACTATAAGACTAACTGTTGCCTATATATACTCATGTTTTCATGTTAAGACGACAGTCCAAAACGATCAATCAACATCAATACAGCCATTCCACTCAAGCCAGTCTACTGTGATATCTATACAAAACATTTCCCCTAGAATTCTCTTTTCTTCAAGAAAAATCGTTGACGGCTGACGTCACCCAAGAGCATGTGATATCGTTATAAGAAAAAAAAACATTTCGGAGGGAGTTAAAAACACCCTGACCCCCCCTGGATACGGGCCTGCGATCCACTCCATCCAATTCATCCACTTCAAATGACTCCTCCTTTTCAAACCTTTTCTTTGTAACGGCCCTTTATACAGAATATTCCGTCTGTATATACATTTACTCTATGGTTCGTTCGTATAGTGGGTGACATCTATTGGGAGCTAGAAAACTTATATGGTGCAAGATCATATAGGCGGTACTAAAATACGCATTCTACACTTCGGATTCCAACTTCGTAATCGTCGTCCAACTTCCAGATCCAACGAAAAATTCTTGCCTTTCAAGTCATTCACTTTTTTGGTCAGGGTCAAATTGGCTTCCAAAATCTTCTTCTACAAAATAAGACAAGTTTGTTTAAGAATGTTTAACAAAAAAGAAATTTAACAATGAAATTATCTTGGAATTTATGAAGCAGGGGCACACGGCTTGTTGGTATGAACAATTTTCTTCATTTTCTTGCATTTTCTTTACTGCGTCGAATCAAATTGACATATCAATATGACCCATACTTTTTCGATTTTCTTTTGTTGTATACATAGTATCGGTTTCGTCGCTTTCCTGTTTCTTTAGGTCTGTATTTAAAACACTGAAATACTATACAGTAAAGGAAGAAGGGTTACAAATTGGCTGTCAGCGAGTCAACTGACCGTAAGACATTAGGAAGGTTGCAAGAGTTGGGCTTGGTCCTTAATTTCTTGCCACGCAAATGCTATATGATCTTCTTCAGTTAGGCGACCACAGACTGCAAATCGAATAACGTATTGACCATTCAAATGGGCGGGTATAAGATGGATTTTCTTGTTTTCGTTTATCAACTTATATAACTTTTCAGTTTTGGCATCTTCGCCCTGCAGGAATTAGAAAAAAGTTTGACGTAAAATGACTTCCAATTTCAGAAATATAATACTTTAAGCCTGAAGCAGACCAGGCCTAAAGTTGTAGGCGCCGAGATTTCAAAACGCGGGTCTTCCTCGACCCATTGGTGGAATTTTTTAGCTAAGGATACATGTTGCCTAATGTAAGTCCTCAGGCCCTCGGCGCCATAGCTCCTTAAAACGAACCACAGTTTCAAAGACCGGAATCGGCGACCTAAAGGAATTCCCCAGTGCTTCAAAGCATTCACTCAATAAGTTTACATAATTAGGGATTCCTAAAGATCTTACTCGGTAGTCTGGTACCATTCCTTGCTGGTCATGTTTAAGATACAAAGGATCCACGTTAAACGCATCCACCACGTCATTCACGTTCGAGTACCTTCATAAACTTGGAAATCATGTCCGCAACTTAAGTTAACTTCAAGCTCGCTTACCACATGGCGGAGCAATCGAAGGTGACTAACATCCATTTATGCGG
>RJJA01000627.1:7856-20817 GCA_003724045.1 Lepidurus arcticus | reverse complement strand
AAAATAAGTATAAAATCCGAATTATTTGTACTATTATCTATCTAAAATGATAAATAACTGAAAGTAACTGTTAAATAAATATCACTAAGAGATACTGTGTAGCTAAAATTAATTAAGAATAATAAAATACCCTAGGGAGATTTTCAGTTTCCCGCTACGGCCAGTAGACGGCTTAGGCCGGAACGGGAGGAACGGGAGGAACGGGCCAAAACATCGTTCCGTTCCGGCTTATTTTCGAGAACGCTTCGTTCCGTTCAATTGAACGGAACGGAACGGTTTTGGGTCCGTTTCAGAACACTGGTTGTGTCACTTTTTTCCAGCAATACGGAAAATTGATGTTTTTAGAACATAAGCGAGTGTATTCTAAGTGTGTTGTACTGAAACATTGAGGTTTTTGAGGAACAAGGGAATGTGGGTGGGGTAAAGGGATGAAAAAAGTAAACAAAATTAACTCAACAACAAAAAATGCGACAAGAATGCAATTTGATGACTGTACAGAATATCCAAGGAAGCCATGTCGCCATAAACTCAAACGGGCAGACGTTATAAAAAACAGACTGAGAAAGGTCAGGTCTTTAAGGTCAGGGTTGCTCTGCTTCCTTATTCCGCAGGCTAGACTGAGGTTGGAGGCTAGTTTTACGTCGCGTAAGTGTAGAATTCCCTTCAGGACAGCCATTGGCTAAGAGCAGATCGACCACTTCGGTTCCTTGTCCTTGTCCACTGGCCTTGGCTGCTCTGGCAAAGGAAAGGCAAGTCCTTCCTTCATAATCCAAGGCTCTCACGTTTGCCGAATGCCAGAGCAAAATTTGTACCAAGGCTAGATCACCTAAAGCGCTCGCTAAATGCAAAGGCGTCCGTAAATCTCGACTGCTGACACTGCAGTTCACCTCCTCTGCAGAAGCGTGGTACAATAAATGGCAAACCGCTCTCAAGTCACTCCTGTAGAGAAGAAAAATTTTAAAAATCAACACTCTTGGTCTTTTCTTCCACTTCTCCTCCATTCCCTTCATCCTTCCTCAAGAAAATTAGACGATTACGATTCACGTTTTTACCTGCAAACTGCATCGATGAGCAGTTGGGGGAAAGGCGTGCCCGTGGGAATGGCTGCTAAGTATTTTTTGCCTTCATACTTGTCTCGTATCCATCTTTCTTTCTCTTCCCGTGGCGATTGCGAGCGTGGCTTGGCGTTCGAATCCGCTCGAGCTTCCCACAAGGAATTAGCCCAGGCGTTCCCCAAGGAAAGCATTACACACAAGTGTCCAGCCCTGTAAAAATATTTGTCACATAAAGCAAATAGGATTTTTTTGCAACTTACGGCCAGTCATCGAGATCCAAAGATCGCACACGGGATAAATGTGACCCCAAGTTCCGGTGAATTCCCGAGCACTCAATGCAGACCAAAATCCCCAAATTTAAACTCGCCCAGTCAGGGTCTAATTTAATTTAAATTAATATATTTTTCTACGCAAAAATTAAGACTGAAAAATAATGTTTAATTACTTGGAGCACCGCAGTCTGCGCATTGTTGATTCCCCGGCACTGAGGACCGTAACGATTGTAAAGAGGCAGCATCAACCAAGGAATTCAATCGTGACTTGGATTTGGAACTTTCTTGACCCTAAAAAGACCCATTTGGATGAGTATTTAAAGAAAAGGAACTTGGATGGGTTAATTATCTACCTGTAATGTGTTGAGTATTTGGTTTTCGATGGCAGTGACCCACTCGTCCCTTTCTTCCACACTGGCAGCTTCAAAATGCCATATCTTGTTATCCAAGGATACGATATGGAACTCATAACCATCGCTATCTTCGCACTCGTTGCCTTTGGTTCCGCTACTTTTCATTCTTCGATGCCGCTTCTTAACATTTGGCGTTTCGGCCTTGTCACTCGTTCCATCTTCATTACTAAACAAAGGAAATCACACAACATTAAATTTGAATCCTACACAAATTGGATAAGATCGCGAATGTTCAGTTGTAACGCACTTGACGGATGCTTTTCCGGAATTCACTTGATCTTTAAGCAACTCATAGGCAGTTAGCATTACAGTATCGGTCTTCTTATCCTTAAGAGGAAATACTGCAAATAACAATAGAATTAGTCAATTTTTTTTTTTTAAATCCTCACTTACCTGCTACAGTAATAGTAGTGAGCGGATCCATGGATCCATTGGTGGGCGGGGCAGGTGTTATTGTCGACCTTGAGCCCCGTGGCTTCTGTCCGGGTACTTTAACAGTCACGTATTGCAAGGAAATATCTTTCCCATGAGAATCGTCCATATAATCCTAACAAAAACCCGCAAAAATTCCAGTTAAATTAAAATTAAAAAATCAAAAATTAAATCCAAGCCTTACATGCAAACTAGAATAGTAAGTAAGTCGTCCGTCATCGGTAAGGGCCACGTATTTCTTTTTCCAATCTTTATTTAGCGCTTTATGGGATCTTTTGTAAAGATAGCCTTGTCTAAGCGGAATGGTACGTCCGCTGCCCAACTCATTCCCCACGAGTCCTGCTTTGCTTTTAGTCTCTTTATCTTTGTCTTCTTTTTTGGAAGACGGGGTGAACAAATTAGATCTCCGACGTGCTTTTCGGGCAGTGGTGGGAGTTGAAGTGGGCGTGGGCAATTCTTTTCCGCTCGGTACGGCTAGAAGTTCACTGGGAGGTGTGGATTGCGCTCGCTCGTTAGTACTGCCTGCCGACACCGAGCCAGTGCTCGCATGGTTGAGATTAGGCAAGTGACTTTGGCGGCGTGGAGTGGGCGGTTCCGAATGGGCCGCGACGGAAGTGGGTTCATAAGATTTGGATTTATTGTTGAGAAAGTGGTTGACGTAGATTCCATGTGGGGGTGGGGCCATGTTTGAAGACGAAGCAGAGGATGAGGCGGAAGAGCTGGGGGCGGGGCCATGCGCCAGATTTTGGGTGGAAGCGGACAAACCGCCGTTAAAATTGGTGACGGCCCCCGCGTGACCTGTAGATAAAGTGACACCATTGGGTCCCAATGTGGAATGCGTGTAGTGCCGTCCTAAGGTATAGTGATTGGGCGTGGAGGGGCGAGAAGGCGTGGCCGGCAAAGGCATGGGAAGCGAGGTAGCAGTGGGAGTGGTCGCCAAGCGCTGCTGGACGATTTTCTGACAAGCTAAGCAGAAAAACATAAATTATTATTCATCATTAAATAAAATGTGAAAATCTACAAAGACTTAAAAAAGGCATCCATTGCTCTATCTTTTCAGACCTTTTTTTGTGGCTTTGGAACTTTAATTGTTTTAGAAAATTATCGTATTTTGAAACAAAAGTTAGATTTACCATCTTGAAAAACGCGTTCCACGTTGAGTCCATACGTGGCGCAGGTTTCATAATACGAGCAGCGTTTGAGGTCATTGGCTAGTTTTCGAGCTCTGGCGTCATCAATCAATCGCGGACTATGTTCGCTAATGGAATCTGTGTGACGAAAATTCAGAAAATTAGTTATTTTTAAAATTATTATTAATTCATCACTAATCAAATTACTCAGTGGATATTTTTCTGGATTAGTACACTAAACAGAACAGTTTCATTCTACGAATGTGCTAAAGTTGTTCTAAATAATGTATGTCTTTAAATGGTCTTTTGGGCACTAAATCTCTTTTTCCATTACTACTGTTCATTATTCAATGCATTTTCAAAATTACTTGATGATAAACCCCGCCCCTTTCGATCTAGGGGGCTAAAGAGGCCAAGTATTTTTTAAAACACCAATAATTGAGACTAGGTATGAATCCACAGTAATAGGTTTTATATGACACTTTATACTGTGGATGAATCCAGATTTAACAGCTGTGATGTGGTTTTAGGCCATTTTTACGCATTGTTTGCACTCAAATAGGAAAATTGATACCTAAAATCGCGCTTTGGTAACGTAAAAAATTTCAAGTAAGAAATTCAACCAAAAATGATCTTAAGCGAGACGAAAATATATATTATTGTGCAAATGAAAAAATACAAATTTTTTTTTACCTTGAGTACCCACAAGTATGAAAGGAATCTCTGCAGTATTCCGGAAATGCGCCATCTTGGCGTAATAATTGTAAATGGCATTAAAACTGGCTTCGTTTTCCAACGAAAACACAAAGATAACAGCATCCACCCACGCTGTAAACTACAAAATACACACAAAGAGGAAAAAAATATAACCGCAAATGCAACAATGAGCCAAAATAACAATTTAAAAAACAGTATCCAAAATCAGCAGCTCAATCAACTTCCACTTCAAACATGACCACCCACAACGTTTCACCTTCATTAAAACTACTTGTCACCCTCTCCTCTTGCTCTCCTATCCAAACCACAACTCCAAACTCACCCCCCACGTATACACAAAGAATACAAGCCAAAACTGTCATTCATCCGTCGATATTTTTGTCCAAAATTGAGTAGGATGCTAAAAGTTATCGATAGAAAGAGATAACCAGCCGGCTGAGCTTCTCATCCATCCATTCCCCTTAAGAATAGGGAAAAAATGGGTGCTCGGCAGGGGGTGCACATCTGTACCGTCGAACCGGTAGCCCCCCTCCCCCCAGCTCCTAACTCCCCAAAACGCTTTTATTATCATTGACACGCCGCATTATCTCCCATCTCCTGTCAGTTTCCTTCATTTCGCATGCAAAAGGATTTTAACAACATATGAAATGACAATGCTCGCATCTCTTACACCCTCTATCCCCTCTATCCACCCCTTTTTTACACGATTTTCGCAAGCCAATACCAATATTGTGAAATGCATAATATCCTTATGCTAATGAACATGGGTTTATCTCATCAGGATGTCAGACCTGACCGTGACAGCTGCGTGGCTTCTCTATTCCTATGCCAGGCAAGTTAAGTAGCTTTTTTCATTATGTTTTGATTCAATCATAAAAAAAATCTTGCAGCATCCATTTTAGGTTGGCTCAACGTTTCCAACCATATAAAACTAATCAGGCGAGTCTATTGTTGGGACAGGGAGCTAAGTAAGTGCTTCAATAATAAAAAAGAACGAGCGTGTGGGGTTTTAGCGCACTAATAGTAAAGTCAGCAGATGCCCCCAACGAACCCCACCCCCTTAACCACCTTTAACCCCCCGGTGCGGGATAAATACTCGAAAACTTGTGTCAACATCTATCCATTCATTGTTTAATTCTTTTTTTTTTCTCCTCTCGTTTTTTATCCTAGTGCAGCGTCCCTCCCCTCTGAAAGCGCAAGTTTCAATTCATTTCTTATTCATAACTACGCAACATCCCCATATGCCACGCGCCACATGCAAATGAACGCAACGCGGATCGACTCGTTACTCAGGTCCCTCCACCCCTAATGGATTTTGTAAAAATTCATTCTGTCAAGCTTCGCGTTTTGAATACGCTATAACTCTGAATTTTTCACTGCTTGTCAGTCTGATGACTTGATAAGAATTTACGATCAGGGCAGTAATACGAATGTAGACCCTATTCCTATCCCTAAGCCTTTACGCTGCATGTGGTTGATGCATTTATCTAGGAAGATTTAAAATCCCTTTTCTCCTTTTTTTCTGATTCTTTTCTTGTAATTTATATGTACATACGTATTTATTTTTTTGGTTTACCTGGAGTTCTGGAGGTCCGCCTTCATCACGGATGAGCAGTAAGTACGATTGTCCATCGATGACTATTTCTTTCTTGAAACGTCCACCCTCGGGCGATTCTTCCTGCATGTAAGAGCCTGTGAGGTATCGGTGGACTAAGGCGGATTTGCCAGAAGATAAGGCGCCTACGATACCCAAGCGCAAATCCGGGACGCCTCTGGATAATGTCCATTCTTGGCTATTGACGAAGGAGTCTATAAAAGAAAGAAGAAAAAAAGCCTTTTCTTAAAATCAAGACCATATTTTGACGAAAGGAATCTATAAGAAAATTATTTTTTCCTTTCAGAAGTTTCACACTGAAAGTAGAACATTCTTTCCCAAACGCTGACTTTAATAGAGGATGGAACAGCAGATATTTCCGTGCAACTCAAATTTGAGAGTGACAACACTGGCGCCAAAAATCTCAAATTCCCAATGTGCAAAGAAAGGGTGCAACGCGAATTTCGGGAATTTAAAGGAGAGGTTAACACAACTTTTATAATTAACTGAAGTACTAAAACGTCGAAATACTGCAACGCAAAACTTTCTTGCACGCAGCATTTCAGAAATCCTTCCCTACTTGACAGTCCACTTCTCTTGAGATTCGACTGTAAAATAAGCATATAAATGTCCTTACTCCACACAATTATTTCTAACGCAAATTCGTTTTTCTCAGCCGCATACTAAAATTGACGTTAAAATCTTTGGAAATCTCCCAACGCCCTCATTAAAAGCAAGAGAAGCAATGAAACGGAACTTCTTAACGCTTCATTAAGCAAATCAATGACGCTTTACAAGCGCGTAAAGGGGGGGGGGTGAAGAGAAAGGCGATGAGAGATTGCGGTAGTAATAGCAGTAATATACCTTTCCCTAACCAGGATTTCGTCCGTCGAAAGGATCGTCTGAGTGATTTCCGTCTAAAAGACCGAAAGAGATTCGCGGCTACGGCCGCCCCTTTTGTAGCCGGCCCAGTGGGCGTGGCTTGGGGTGCATGAATCACACTTAAATCCGGCAAAGCGGGGGCCCTAATCAAGGCCGTATTTCTTCGCCTCGCAAAGGGGTTATTAGCCAAAGGGGGCGTGTTCTCATCCTGCACCACAGTAGGCGTGGCCTGGCGCCCTACCGTGCTATTCCACGTGTTCCAAACGCGTTGGGATAAAGGCCATTTCATCTTTCCTTTTTTTTATCGAGTCAATTCTTCGTGACTAACCAACTTTTGGGGCTTTTGTTGTCGCTGGAAACACTATTTCTGCACCACTTAACTTGATCAAAAGCTTCCAATTAGTACCACCAAACCACGCATTACGCTTTTAGGTCTCTTTCTGGTCCTCGCAACGAATTAAATGAACCGTCTAATCCCTTTGAGCCACCAAGCACCACTTCATCGCACGCAACATTCAATCCACTTTTAATTGCAGAAATGAATGAATTTAGAGAATTCAAAAATTCTTCAGTTATTCAATTCAAAAACTCACAATATGTCTTAACCCTCAGCCTGTCTTTTCCAAGGAAATGCGTCTGAATGGGAGAATGTCTTTCTCCAAGTTGGATTAAATACCCGGATTTGGGATTGTTATTCACTTTTGGGAAATTTTACAGAATTTTTGGGCGTTCCCGAATTGATAGTACTTTAGTTAGGCGTAATAACAACCAGCAGCTGTCTTCAATTAAAACTTGAGACTATATAGTCAACTCAATGACATTCCAAATTTCAGATCGTAATCCCAAATGCGTCCCTGAATTCCGCACTTTTCTTCGCAATTTGGCAAAGTTCCACACTTTCTGCGACCCACACCTTTAAATCTTTCTGAACTGACTGAATGTTATTTACATATTGTCCAACTACGTTACGCAGTATTTTTTTGCTAAAATTCCGCTTCATATGGGTCACTTCAATTACACACACAAAGAATTACTTCCCGAATCCTTGCAACAGTCTCACGACATCCTTACAGCACCACCTCAGTCTTTACAAAAAAATCTTAATTTAATTATTCTTTCTTAAATAGTTCCAGGAGCGTTCGGGTCGTGCCACGTGCTCGTGGAGCGTCTGTAGCGTCACTGAGCACGAGCATCGCGTCGACGGGTGCCAAGCTCAGGGGGGTAAAACGCCTATTTAGTTTTGGGAAGGGAAGCAGGGGGGAATCTCTCTCTGCATTCGCGGTCATGTTCGCAGTTAGAACCACATCATGGTTGTACCTAGATCCCCTGCTCTATAATTCCCTTTCCAGCTCTTAACACACATCCACATATAGATAGATGGATCAGGGGAAATTGCCTTTCGTGCCTTGGGTTGGAAAACTGGGGAAATTCTCATGTCACGCTACGTTATCCTACATCTAGCTCACCCTTTTCACCCAGCAGATACATAGAACATTCGACTGCCCCCAACTTCATAATTTTTTCCTTTTTCGAGGTCCACGCCCTGTGCGAAAAGCGACTATCCCATGTTGTGTGTTGCTAAACGCGTGAAAAAGCCAGCCCAGCTGGTCTTATTTTAACTCCGGCTAACTAGCGTGACCTTATTGGCGTGTCGCTATATTTATGCATGCGAAATTCGGGGGAAAGCCATTCTTCTCACTTGCATAAATTTCACTTTTTCCTGATGTGAATAATATTATACGAATCATGTGTATTGTATAAACTGTCTGTGAACATGATGTGCTGTATGCAAATAAGTCAAATGCACACATTCTGTTCAGCTTCAACTTCGCGGAAAGAATTTCCGTCTATTTCCGACAAAAATTGACTTAATATTACCGTATACCTTGTCTTATTCACGGGAAAGAGTAGCGGATGGCACTGGTGTTCGTTATTGTTTTTGCGAAAGCCTTGAGTAAGAAAGTAAGAAAAGAAATAGATAGCTAATTGCCGGCAAAGTTTCTACGCTTGTTTTGCTTCTGAAAAGTACCATTTATCTCCACCGTTTGATGTAGCAGCACAATGTCCCAAATCAAGTCGTCAAACTTTCGGAAGATTTCTAGAAAACGGCTTTTGAGATTTGAAAGCAAGCTAGAACAAAAGTTGTCTTTTATTTGCAGCTATTGCATAACCAAAGGACAGATTTTTAGGTAACGTATTTATCATAGTTGCAAACTTCATTTGCACATTGCTAATTTATTACTCATTGGAAAAAACTGTGCCCTACCTGTTTGACAGCTCAAGAAACTGTCAAAGAATTTTTTCATGGCTTTTTTCAAAAGGTTGTTCCGAAATTCCCCATGCTAACCGCCTAAGGTATACGGGAGGCTTAAACACGGCGGTAACTCTAAAGTATTTAAAACGGGAATTGCATGGGAAATTCCAAATAATTAGGAATTAAATACTTTAATAATAAAGTAACATATAATTAAATAATCAGGAAGTTAAGGTAAATAATGCAGATAAAATAAACAAATGAACTCCAATTTCAAACCCCCCATGTCGTAACAAAAAAAGGCGCTTTCGTGCAACTAGAAATCCGAACCACACATTGAAATCAATGGCTCTATTAATTTTTTATGTCATTATTTCTGTTTGGCCGTTTGAAGCGGGTTGGAGATTTAAGTTACTCAGAGAAGGCTTCGATTAATATAAAAGCGTGGCAGCTGTCATGCCTGGGCCTCGTTTGTTGTATTTTCCTGACTGACTCGCGTCCAAACGAATTCACCAATTGCGTTTTATACAACTGGTGAAGAAATTGGATCTGTGGCTTGCTTCCGAATGCTTTTTCCTTCACCCCAAAGGAATAACAAGTTAGGACAAGCATGTATGAAAGGCAGATGGGAAGAACTTATTGGTTATATGGGCACAAGTTTTTCGGCGGCGCATCAGGTAAACTAATAATAATAGACGACTGGAGACGCGCGAGCTCCAGATTTTGTGCCTCGACCAGAAGTTTCGGCTTTCGGACGCATGCCGGCCTCTTCTTATTTTCATTGTTGAGTCACCAAGAGAAAAGAGACGAAGCGGGAGAGAGGGAAAGAGAAACCGTCATGGGACAGAAGCCTTCTTAGCCTTCTTTGCTGTATACCTGGGGAACGTATTGTTGGGAGTTTTTGTATATAATAGGGCGCCCTCCCATCTTAAGAGCAAAAGGGCATTGTGTTGGGGGGTTGAGGTGGGCAAGGGGGCCGGGTTTTAGGTTTCTCAGGGAAAGAAGTATAGCACAGGAGGGCGTGGTTTGACAAGGCCTATTGTTGACAACGAAAAACGGAAAAGAAATCCAGAGCTGTTGGCTTTCGGTTTTGGCATAAAATTTTCCCCGGTAAAGGCTCTATATATACTGGAAAGAGAGTCAGACGTTTTTCGGGTTGAAAAGGGGGATTTTGGAAAGACAAAACCAGAATTGCAGATGATTATTAGAAGATCTGAAAAGATTACGGCGGTTTTTACGGGGTTGGATTTCCGAAGATTACAGTATTTGGGAATGTATTTTCAAGCAAAGCCTAGTATTGTTTCGGGATTGTTGCAAATCGGCAAAAGGGTAAAAGAGTTGCTGAAATTGTATACAGAGTTTATCCAGAAGGTCTTTATTGTGCGTGGTAAATTGATATTGGCATACGGTGCTCCCCAAACTCCATGCCTTAACACATGGGAATTTAGAAACTCGGATTTTAAAGAGGAATTTGCGGAAAGTTTCGCCAATTGTATCGACAGCAGAGTCTGGTATATCCGTAGTTCATTGGAATATCAGCAGTTTTCCTTTTTGATAAAATTGAAGCTAAGTTTGAATAAATTTTCTCCGATTTTGTCCAGTTTAGCAAGTTGAAACTTGCTACGGGTATTACTGTCAAAATGTTCTTCTAGCTTCAAAAATACAGTACACAGTACAATTCTTAAATTTCACATGAAATTTTCCCGCGCTTAAAATATTACAAAATACATTCACATTTTACTTGTACAGTTGTACATTCAATTATTAACAAGTAAATTCAATAATTTTTTACATTAATTAACATTCAATAATTACATTGGATATAACTACGTAAATTGTAATAATTCGTTACTGGGCTTTTATAAAATTTTCGAACAAAATGCTGTAAACAATGTTACAATTTGACAATTCCAATAAAAGTTCTACCAAATTACGGTAAAATATATTTGTACAGTGCGGTATATTCTTTCTTCAAATCCCTTAATCTTATAATAGAACCCGTATTACAATTCCCACACAAAGTTTCCAAATTTGAAACCTTCTCCCCAATTTCCTTCCTTAAACCATGCCTCAATTTCCTTCCAATAGGAAAAGATTTTTCCCCCGAAAAGATTGAATCCATTCAAGTACAAAATCGTAATATTAATATATGGGTCCCGAACCTTTTAACAGCTAATAATTCTACTTGAGCTGCATACGTTGGACCACTTACTAAAAAAAATCTCGGTTAAGTAACTAAAAGGAATTGTATCACATGTCTACTTAAACACGACGTAAGCCTGAAACGTTCGAATCTATTTGTGTTTGGTCTTAATCACGCCTATATTCGTTTCCAGTTCATAAGCCCGCATTTTCCCCATCACAATCCTTAAGAAAAAAGTGTCACCCGAAAACTTTTTTGTAACGACGAATTCACGTCTCAAAATCGAAAGGAATCAGACTCCTTTTTTTAGTAAAAAAAAACTTTACCCGTATTCCTTGTCAGAACTGTCGAAGGCTCAAAAAGCTTCAAAGCCTACCTTTTTTCTTTCTGGGACGGTAAAATGGAAGTCTACTCGAGTGAGTGAACCGTTGGGGGTATATGACAACAATAGGCCCCGCCCTAGAGGTAGCAATCCAAAAAAGGGGGAACTGAGACGCTCCTTATTGCCTGGGACAGGTGAGCGACAGTCCAGACCAAAGGTTTAACGACACCAAAAAAATGAAATAAAAAATATCTAAAGATGGAAGACAGGGGAATATGGATCGCTGGCAGACTCTATGTGACATTCAGACAAGATTGCCCACAAAAGGCAATCAAAGGGGTGAAATAACCCCCCTTGTTACCTTATAACCCTTGTAACTCGGATATCTACAACCCCTTGGAGTACTTTTGGTTCTTATGGCGAACAAAGATGCAACACGACACGGAACACGAGCAACGCATCGATCATCGAACGTTATATAACACCTGAAACGGCCAATTACTCTCAGATTTCATATGCAAATGAGCACAGCGTACACCACCTAACCATTTTACGAGCGTAATCTTTCGACGGGCTATAAAAAGGTCTTGGACCAATTTTGCTCTTTACGCGTTTTCCCGCCAGCAAACAAGCCTCTTGTAAAATTCCCTAACATTATTTTTTTAAAGATTAGTTTTCTCGGCTTTTGCGTTTTTGTATTAAAAAGACACGTGATGTGTAGCGTAGGCCAATCTTTACTGGCTTAAATACCGAGTTACAAAGTATTTGCAGATTTTTTTAATTTTCTAATGTTAGCATCTTTTACACTATTAAAAAAATACTTTAACAATGAAAATTACAAACAGCTACCAAATTTTACAAACTACATGTCTCGCATTGTAATATAAAAAGTTATGGGATTCGACAAGATTTTTTAACGGCCATACAAAAGTACTAGCTACCAGACATATTTTTCTGACGTGCATTCTAAGTTTTACAAATGAGCAACAATCAAGTTTCCATACAGTTGCAGTGAAACGTTTCAACGAGAATTTCCCTCCCCTTTTCAGCACTCCACAGCTTGAAATCTATTAATTCCTTACTTCCTAACGTTTTCTTCCGGTTTATCACCACGCGAGTCCCAATCTAACCCCCTAACCCCCAAAAAGCCACGTCATAGACCTCCTAGTTTTCACTTCACACCTGGAGAATCGCTCCCAAACCGTTCTCTTTAACCTTCCAGAAGTGGTTCTCCCATAATTCTTTCTCGCTCTTTGCCATTATTTCCGTAATGAAAAACAACCTTAGAGCCCCCCCTCTCCCCCCCCCCCCCCCCGCTTTTAAGACTTTTTCCCAGTGCTCCAAAAATCGAAATAATCCCCGGAACCAATCGCCCTCTGTACCCCCCCTTGACTTTTTCCTCACCTATTCTGCCCCTTCTGTAAAATTCATTGTTACCTCGTCTCGTCTTGGGAGAAAACGGGCGCCTTATATGATTGTTCAGTCCCCAAAAGTTCCACGTATGTTTTTCCCTTTTGGCGCTCCTCTGCAACTTGGATCCCAAAATTCTCTTAGAATTCTTTTTTTTTTCACTTCCACCCTTGATCCATTTTCGGACCCGAAAAGCCAACACACCTCAACAATACCTTTTGCTCCCAACAATGAAACTTTTTGTGCGTATATCCCTCGCAAACTCATGCTCCAGATCCGTTACAACTTTTACCTATTATTAGCTATCTCTAACCCCTTATAACCCCCCATGACCCCT
>RJJA01000626.1:0-20889 GCA_003724045.1 Lepidurus arcticus | reverse complement strand
TTTTTCCTTTCGGAAAATGAATGGAATAACGCTCCTCACCCAAAGCGGTTTGGGCTGTTTTCCGATTGGCGTTAGCATTATAATGCAAGGCCGCAATTTTCACTCTAAACGACAAATGTAAATGGGCACTAATACAAATAACAGTCTACTGAGCGTACATCCCCTTGTTAGAAAAATAGTAAGATTTGGGGGCAAACTGGTTGACGAGGCTGTTGCTTCTTGGAAGCGGGTTCTTTTCCTACATAGTTTCTCGAATTTAGAACATTTTATATGCATTGGTATCCTATTTACCGGTAAAAGTAGCCCGTCCTCAGGAAACTGACAAGAGAAGTCTTGGGTCGTCATACCGGAGAACTGACAAGAAAAGTCTGCCATTTCAACTCCGGAAAATTGACAAGAGAAATCTTGCATGTTAGCTTTGGCCAAAGTTACTTCTTCTTCACTGTTTCCTGCAGATTAACTTCGAGAAACGACTCCATATTAATTGCTAGTTGCGATTCCAAAGAAACTAAGGCAGGCTCAGAGTCCGACGTACAAGTGCTTGTTGCAACTGTTGGGACAGAATTACTTTCTCTCTGAAGCAGCAATTCTTTGACAATATAAAACGTACACATGTCACTATCCTATTTGGTCTTTTGTAGTGGTCTTTTGGTCTTTGGTCTTTGAACGGCTAGTCAGAAAAACTTGAAACACATTTTACCGTTCTTAGAATAATGTGAAAAATAAAAATCCATCAAATATCAATACCCTTTGTCTGGAGGCTATTGCCCTTTAATAACTTCAGTCCTCCCTGTCTTCACGATCCCAAATCTTTCCAATCAATTCATAATTTGCCACTTTCGTATTTTACTATACCCATGAAGTACCCGACATAAAGTAAAGACATATATAGAGGGGGCATCCATATTTAGTCTGTTACCAAAAAATAGATGGAAAAGTAGGAGTCAAAACTGGAGCTGCATGCGCACTGGCCGTTTAGACGCAGATCGGTAACGCTTGTTAGACATGTCAATTAGAAACAGTTCAAGTGTGAATACTAATAACCTGGGAAAAAATCAATTCCCGCTTGTTCAGTTCAGCTAAGCTAGGGAATCGATCATAACCATATTGCTATCGATTTACGTTTGAAATTTTATATTTCCCGCCATGAGTAAGGGTTTGGTCAAACAGTTCTGACCAATCCTGTCATCTAGGAAACAAGCCTGCAACTTCGAAAAGTGGTAACAAAAGGCCAGGGCCGTACCCAGGATTTTGGTTCGGGGGAGGGGGGTCAACAAAAGGCCCATAAGGTAGGGGCTGCTTCTGATTACCTATACATTTTGATTGGACACTACTGTTTCAAGTGCTACATACCATACCCACATGTGGTGCACCAAAATATTTTCTCCCAAGCCCTTATTAACCGGACAAACCCATATTTTCCATCTCTGGAACCTTCCATCTTTGTCTATGGAACCCAAAACATTGAAAGACAATACAATTAAGGAAGATTAATTATTTAAGGCAAAGCTCTGTATTGCAAATAGTCCAACATTCAAAAGGTGTTTACAACATCTTTTCTTTTTAAAACTTTGTTTTGGTTTGCCTCTTTCAAATCCTTGCGAAAAAATAGATTTTTAAAGTTTTGTTTTGCTCTATGGA
This sequence comes from Lepidurus arcticus, assembly GCA_003724045.1. Taxonomy (NCBI): domain Eukaryota; kingdom Metazoa; phylum Arthropoda; class Branchiopoda; order Notostraca; family Triopsidae; genus Lepidurus; species Lepidurus arcticus. The sequence continues at coordinate 19,248 of RJJA01000626.1, read as the reverse complement.
ATGATTGAGCAGCCCACTACCGCCCTTTTTTCTCTTTTCCCGCCCCCACAACTGGGCTCCAGTTTCGGCAAAAACTAATCCTCTTTTTTAAAAGAAACTGCAAGGTTTTTGCAGGTTTTTTAAAAAAGCCGCTCCCAACTTTCCCGGTTTCATCTCTGTTAGCACCTTAATCCCTTCTTGTCTTCTTTTGCATAAAGATCCCGCCCTTCCAACACCACTTTGAGGATGAGAGTGTACAAACCTAGTGGTTGAAGGAGAGAAAACCTAACGCATGTTTTGAAAAATGGCAGCTAAAACAAAGTTTTTTTTATTATTATTATTTCGTTTCAGGAAGGACTTTTTAAAGAACTTTTGAGAAAACCCTTGGGTTGTTTTAGCGTGGCTGCTTCTAATCGGCTAGGCTGATAATAAAAGAACCGAACAGCGAACAGCCAAACTAAATTGTTCGCCTTTTTTAACCCCCCTGGTTGGATAAAATAATGTTTTTAGGACCTGCTGATGATAACCTTACACAGAACCGAGGTGGGAGAGAAAATGTGGGGTTTTGTAAATAACTCGCCAAGCTTTTGAGAAATAACACGTAAGTATACGTCAAAAAACTGGAGGAGAAAACGACTAAAACCTTTGCTACCACGGAGGAATAGAAATATCAATCCTAGCGCCTTATTTCTTTTTCGTATGATTCGCTTTAAGTAGACAAATTTAAGTAGCAATAAAATGACCGCGGTACATTGTTTTTTTTTACAGAAAGATGATCCGTCTTTTTGTTACCGCCTCTAAAACTAGTTTCTGCTAGCCACTAGGATATTTGCCAGAAAAACACATGCGTGTAAGGAAATATAAGGAAGAAGAAAAAAAAAGAGCCACAAAACAAATAGAATGGAACAAGCTACGCCAAAATCCATACAAGACCAAACATCGACTTTCTAGTTGAAAAAGGATTTTCTTCTGAATGAAACGACACAAAACTTGCAGGGATCCCGAAACGCTGCGAAGGAGTAATGTAACTCTTAAGAAATTCCTTCCTCCAAAAAGGAAAAATATAAAATGAAATAAATAAACGACTAAAGCATCGTGAACTATTTTAAACGCTACCTATGCGGAAAAGAACACCGAGTTGAAAAAAGTAATCAACGTTAAATCAACGCTCAAAAAGTAAAACCTATGCCGCGGCTTTAGTAGGCGAAAAATTTCCTAAAACCGTAGGTAAAGAACGGGGTCACTCAAAAAAGTGCAATTATAATAATGCTCTGGTGTTTTTATGTCGATTCACCCTCTTTCCTGCCAATGACCCGCGATCCCTTCCTTTCTTACATTCTTTCGTTTCGTTTTAGCTGCACTAGAGGGCTTCACTTCTGCCCAGTCACCCATATTAAAATAAACAAACAAATACTTGGCTTGAAACTGCTCTCTGAAGGAATGTTGCTGTGAAATGGATATGAAAGACTGGCACACGCGTCCCATTTTGCTTTGTTCGTTGTGTGGCGAGGACAGCTGGGTACTTCACTTCAGGTGGGGGATGGGGGTAAAACGTAAAAAAGAAGCCAACTCATGGAAACCAAATCTGATAAGGAAAAATAAAAACCAAAAACAACCAAAAATGAACTGAAATGTAATGCCCATGAATCCCATCCACACAAAAATGATAATAACGGGACCACCACCCTTCATTTTTGGAAGGAAAAAAAAGAAATGAAATCTAGTACGACATCGTTAAGTACATACTCCAAAGTACCGTCTCAATATTGCAGGTACTTAACAAAAAACGCTTAGAAGTCCATTAGAAACTAAGCAGAGGGGAAACACAATATTTTTAGTCAAAGATGACCCAAGAAAACTTCGCAACTGAAATGAGCGAATGGGGCGGGAGGGGGAGTTATACCACACACAGACAAAAAAATAAAAAATAGGAAAGTTGAGTCAACCTCGCATAGAACGAAACTCGCTGCTAATAGAATTATTGTGACTTGTGTGTGTGTGAAAAGCTCTTTCTTCCTTCCCCCACATTAGTTTCAGCTGACTAGAGGATTTTCCCGCACTTTGGAGCCAAGTTCTAGCTTCAATACCTAGTCCCGTAATATCAAAACAGAGGGGGTCACATAAATGGAGATCCGTCAATGGTTTCAGCTAAATGACTAGCAGGGCTGATATAGATAAACTGGTAATGGAACGATTCCACATTGGGAGGGGGATTATGTGATGAAAAAGGTTATGTGTAACGTAGAAATTTGCCAGATATGCTTTTTAAACCCTCTTCCAACCCAATACTGTCAGTGCACGCGAAAATAGCTTGCCCTCAGCAAAAAAAGGGATTAGGATTGATTTTTTACAAACTTCCCTCAGTCGTTCCTTTTTTTTTCCTCCAACACAACTTGATATAAACTTCCCAGTTTTGCTCCTCTTTCTTCCTCGCGCTCTCTGCTGGCAAATGTTAAGTAATATGGTGAGAGTTAATTTACACCTGATTCTTGCGGTTATTCGATCCCGTCGTTTTGAACGACACTTGCAAAACCCGATTGCCTAGCGTGTACCCGTTGAGTGACTGAATGGCTACGACTGCTTCGTCGTAGTTGGTCATGGTCACAAAACCAAAGCCTTTGCACTTGTTGGTTTGCATGTCGCGGATGACTTTCACACTCTGCACTGCGCCGAAAGGTCCAAACAACTGCCACAGTATCGACTCTTCGGTATCGGGCGACAAGTTGTACACGAAGATACACCATCCCGTGCCTGGGATGGGCGTGCCGGGAATCAAGGGATTTTGGAGCAAATCGCCGGCCAATGGCGAGAATCTGTAAACAGATTTTAGAAAAAAATTATAGCATTAAAACTTGTTGAAAAATTAAACAAAAACAAGGCAAGGTACAAAAAGCAATGATATGAGCTTGAAAATAAAGCCCACAAAAGGCACACAATTTAAAAAAAAATCTAAAAAATCCTTGCTTCCTCTTATTTTCCGACCACAAGAAAACAATAAAAAACATATTAAAAAACGGAAAGAAAAGCGAAAAGCTGAAAAACTTAAGGGCCAAAAGTGTACACAGTTTGCTACCAGAACCAATATTTTAAATCAAAACTCCCTAACAATATAAAGGTAGAAAAGAAAAAAGAAAAAACAAGTCAGGATTAAAGCTATTCATACCCAACAAAAATTCCTGGTGCAATGAAATACAATTTACTAACCTCTGCACCCCTTTGTTAAGGGTCATCATGGTCTTGCCCGTACTATAAACAGATTCGAAAGGAAAGAAAACAAAAACACGGGGAAGAAATAAGGGTAATAAGCGGGAACCAATGGCATTAAGTCAGGGTAAACGAGGAAAAAAGGGTAAAAAAAGAATAAATTAAAATCTTTACAAATTCGTAACAAACGTAAGAATTCTCCAGCAACAAAAATCTGTCTTTTAAAATGCGTTCTCTGTCAAATATTTTGGTGAAAAACAATAAGAAAAAGACTGACACTGACTTATTTGATATCCTGGCTTTATACAAATTAAAGATTGAAAATTATGATAAAATTAAAAGAATAATGCTTCCGCCTTTTTTTAAGGACCCGAAATTTTAGCCACGAAAAGTCGCATAAAAACTAAGGAGTCAACTTGGTTAACTAAAGACTCCCGGAGTGTGGAATGTATCGGTTAAAAATAAGTGACTCAAAAAAAGTAAAACTGTGAACGCCAATGTTTTTCTTGCTTTCTTTTTTCCTTTTCTTTTTTCTTACTCACCTGGATTGGGCACTTCGTGCAGCATCCAATTCAGATAAATCCGTCTCCCCGGGAGCGGCCAAAGGCTGCCACGCTGCACCCGATCTGCGTGTAAAACCAAAATTAGAATGGCTAAAGCAAAAAATCATTCGATTCCCTCAGGATAAAACAGAACGCAATAAAAATTCTTCCATATCGGATCAAAGGTGGTGGGCATGAGCAGCATGGCAGCCTTGGTAATAGATCGCTGTGTTGTAGTACTTTTCAATTTCAAACTCAGGATATGCAGCTTGGAAATATATATATGTAAATAAAAGTAAAACAGAAGAAAGAAACACAAGAAAAAGAAAGAAGAAATGAGAACAAAATAAGTCACATTGATTTTGGAAGAAATGAGTTTTTGAACGTTGACCAATGCATTTCGTGCCGAAAAAACAACTAACAGATTTTTCAGGATTGCGAAAGTAAGATGTAAAATCTGTAGGCTATATACTTGGGTTTCAAGCCATGGCCCATAAACACAACCCAGTTTTGGTGTAGAAAAGAAGGACTGACATACATTTTTATCATTTATAGGCTTTCGTACAGCTTAGCTTGTTACACCCGCGCCAAAAGGGATTAAAAAAGTATAATTCCCTAGGCAATATAATCGAATTGCATTGTGACAGTAATGCATGTATTTGTCTATAGCAGTGGGTTCGTCTCTTTATTTGTATGAAAATTAAATTGTTACGTATTTTTAAATCTTTTACGAAAATTAATAAGTTATGAAAATGTTAAATAAATCATATATACAACAAAATGACCCAGTTTCTATATACTATCTTAATATGATATTACAAATACAAAAAAAATCTTTTAATTTCGTGTTAAAAGCTAACGAAATTACGTTGAAAAGGTCATCCGTGCCATATCCTGACATAAAAATGAACTGCTAATTGCAGTACACCTTAGTACCATTAGTTTCCAAATTGCAATTTTGGATATTTTTCGCGTAGGGCAATATAATGAATTTGCCATTTTCAAATGCGTGAATACAAAAATAAAAGAAAACTGTCTTGCTCTCCGTATTAAATTGACATTTAACCTATATTACTGTCCAGCAATTTTTGCCAGACAAACTCCTGTACTTTTTACTTAAAGAAATAGAAAGCTAAGCGCGCATAGAATGCTAAGCTGTACGAGGAAACCTTAGTTCTTCGTTTCGTTTCATTTTCTCACCTGGCTAGAGGTGACAACGGGATGTATCGGAACCGGCCTGAAGGATGAATCGGTCCGCCGAAACGTCTAGCTGTCAAAGCTGCCGCAGCAGCTGCAGCCCCTGGCAAATACGCCGCCAGAGGCGCCAGCGCCTTCGTCGAATTGGAGGGATTATTGGCGAATTTCACAGTCACCGGCTCGGTATGACCTTCGGGGATGGAGCCATTCAGTTTCTGGATCGCGCGCTCGGCTTCGCAGCGCTGATCAAAACGAATAAACCCGACCCCCTTGGACAAGCCTGCTTTTAAAAAGAAAGCAAGACGAGGTAAACAAAAATTCAGAAATTGGGGAAAAGGTGGGAGAAGAAACGAAGAGCTGAAATCGAAATCGTGTGCAGTTACCTGTGATATTATCACAAAGAATGCGTGAAGTAATGATACGTCCAAACGGAGCAAATAAACTCTCCAATTCGGATTGCAACATATTCTTGGGGATTCCGCTAACATATAGGTTGGCACCCTTAATGGACTCGCTGCTTGGTCGCGCAAACGATACCTGTCAAGAATACATGTTTACAAAATGGCAACCAAAAATTATTCATTCAATTTTACAAAAGCGTCAAAGTAGATGAGAGACTTGTGTAAGCAATTTCGTTAGACCCACAGGTTTGATTTTCCCCTTCATTCTCACCCATTTGTATGTCTGAATTGGTTAGCAAGAATAATTACTTTGACTGCAATAAACTAAATTCTTGAGCTGACAACGCTGACCTGGTTTGTCATCTGCCACCGTTTGTCTCGCTCAGCACTAGCATTTTTACGTTTACAAAACATAGGAAGGAAATAGCATAAACGGGCTCGTGGGCATTTTTCAAGCCAACCCAGTTTTTTTTGGGCAAGCGCCGAATAAATATTGACATTATCCCGTATTTTTAACACAGCCAGTTTGCTACCTTCCCAGCTCAGCTTCCCCAGCCGACTTTTCCGCTATTCGAACTTTTCTGGGGAGCTGCTGCACGCCACCAAAATCATGTTACTGTAAACTTGAGAAGGAAAAGCTTCTGAAAAGTCAACGGCTCTGCTTGGTTCCCAAACGCACACAACTTCATTGGCGTTCCAATTTTAGCTACGAACGCATGTTTAAACACGCAGGCGGAGTGCTTATTTCTTTGCAACGTACGGCTACCGAAGCCGGTTTAGCGTTTATCCCCTTTTATATTTTTCTTAAATGCTCATGATTTCGCTCCCGTTACATACCCTAACTATTTTATTATGTTTAATAAAATTACGTTTATTTGTATTATTTTGTTTTGACATTAACGAAGATTCCCTCCGAGTTGAGCGTTTCTAAAAGTTGAAAAGAGATTCAACGGTGCTGCTTGTAGCCGACCGTGGCTTTCCCAGAACCAGCTGCTCTCTTCCGCCGTTTCGGGGTCTGTTTATTGCCTATAGTTTGCTACAGCCAACCTAACCGCAGCCTCCCGTACCTCATCACCTTCGAAACATTCCGCGGGTGGTCAAAACTTTGCTAGTTAGTTCGCATATCAAGTCACCTTCCCCAGCCCCCCTAAAGCCCCCATTTGGCCTTTATAGCCCTTACTGACACCGAGAAGGGAGTAAATTTAGAAATGAGGGACGAGACACTCGGCCGAGTTATTCTTCGCATTCTGCGACAAACCCACAAAAAAAAACAAGACTAATATAGTGTCTCTTAGGAGGCTCAATGAAAACAGCTAGCCCTGTTCGAAAATTCATTATGAACCTTACTTTAGTAGTTAGTCATTAAGGATTGTAAGAAAAAAATCCCTCACGGTCACGATTCACGAAGCCAAAAAAATGGGAAAATTTAGAAAATTGGTCTTATAGGTACGTCGGTAAAAATTTCCCTTATTTCTGGTATTTAAAATTACGTATAATTCTAATAAATAAAATATAAAAAATAACCCTAAAGTAAGCCATAGAAGAAGGAATGTTCCACGTACCTTAATTGTTTTGTTCTGAAGACGCAGTCCATTCAGCGTGTTAATGGCTTTCTCAGCGTCTTCCGCCCGGTGATAATTAACGAAGCCATAGCCGAGGCTTTGCCCTAAACCATCAGTACCTTGTCTAAGTTCGAGCTGAATTTATACACAACTTTCCCGCATTACTACAGTCTTTTATACGATGTTTATGAGATTCAAATCTTTCTGTAATACATTTAGAACATTCCCGAAAAGAGACAGAATTCGCCCAAATTAGTCATTTCTTGATGTTCGGCAAGGAGAGTGAACTTACGCATTGTTTCGCCTCTTTTCTGAAACATGAAAACAGCTATGTTGTGGGCAGAAAACTATGCGGGAACGTTGAGCGTTGTTTTTTAACAAGCCGCCCACATAACCACGTCATGAAGGCTTCACTTTACGAAACTATTAATGGCTCACATAGTTTCGGACACACAAAAGCTAAAAGCTTCAAGTGCAAACAAAACGCGAGCAATATTTACGGACAAATTAGGTCTCCCTATTCTTTCCGTCCCCACGCTCCCGCAACATTCTTTCCTTTTAACAGTTTGTTTGAAGCGATTAAACTATCTGCTTAACGAGCTCCCGAGCCATAAACGACAGCCAAAATTTAAAAAGACTTGGACCCATTTCCTAAATGTCTAACCTGTGATCTTGTCTCGAATGAGTTTGCAGCTCTCCACTTCGCCAACGGAGCCAAAAAGCGACCTGATTTCCTCTTGGGTCATGGTTTGCGGCAAGTAGTTGACAATGAGATTGGTTTTGCTTTCATCGTCTTCAGGTTTCAGCGAGCGTTGAGCATTGTTCGGTTGGATGATCCCCAGCTGGGCGTGCATGGGACCTCCTCCGTTGGTCACCGTCGCGGGCATCGTCTCCATGGCATTCATTATATCCGCCGTTTTGAAGTCGAAATCAGTACTTTGCCAATAAGATAATATTCAGCGTCGTTAGAGCGCCAAGAAAAAGTCTAGAAAAAAATAGACAATGATTATGAGGCTTTATCTTTAATTGGTAATAGATCAGAAATGCAGACACTTCCAGATTTTCCTTCACACCTCTGTGCCTTTCTACACGCCCAGGAATTTATGGCTGGCACACGCGGTACAAGATGAAAGCAAGTTTTTGAAAGTGTTGCTGCTGCGGCCTTTGGCAGCCTATTAATAAACCACCTCCGCTTACCAAAAAATTACTCTGGGTGCTTAATTAGAGTGTAACCAAGTCAAGTCAAGTCTACTAACAGCCAACAACCTTGGGGTCCGTTTCTCCAGTGCGACAGCTGTCACCAGAACGTGCTGCCACATTTTGTTCCGCCCGGGACTCTAGCTAGCAAAACTTGACAGTTGCAGTTTTCCAAGAATGTACAGGACTGTCACATCCCTTCACAGTCAAGCTCGTCTTTTTTTTTCTTTTTTTTTTTAAGATAGCATAATTGCGAAAAAAGGCTTCGATATGTTACGTACGTTTTGTATGCAATACTTTGTCAGCGACTGGCCTTTCTGAATATTTTTATGTATTCTCTGATCTAACCCAGTCCAGGATTTAAGATACAGTTACGATACACCGGTGCCAACGCTGCCTGTCAAACCGAGAAAGTCGGTCCCAAACCATTACATTGGAAGACATATCCTTGTTATCCTACTCTGAAACCTATATACTGTGACCAGTGCGCAGTGGGTTCAATTGGCATCTTCCAACATTTTCTAACACCATCCAACCTACTTTTTCAGGCCCAGGCAGAAGGTTATGGTCAGTGCCAAGGATCACACGAGGTACGGGTTCACAGATTTGTCATCACACTGGCCATTTAAATCCTAAGCATACATGCCAAAACTGATAGAAAATGGTATTGAAACCGAAAAAACATTAGCAAAATGAGGCACTGTGACTCACTCTAGGAGCTCCTGACTGAACTAAGACGCGACCTGTGTAACCCTTTGTAAAACCATCATTTCTTTTTTTAAATGAGCTTTTTACGTGATTGTATCATTTTTTATGTATTTTGATTATGTGACTTTTTATGTGATTTGGTAATTTTTATTTTTTTATATTTTTTGTGCGAGTTTTGCGATTCTACCCTTTGATAAACTGTCATTTCACCTAAATCTACCACTGGGACTGAGAAAGTCGGTACGAAAGCTTTCGGTTGGAAGATACTCATGATAGGTGATTGCCTTCTGCCTAAAAAAGCTAACTATGTGGTAACCATGTTTTATTGGGAGCAACAGCAAAATCAGGCAGGGCTAACACTATTACGACTCCGGTCTGACCCACGTCGATTCCCGGCCTTTCATTTTTTGTGGCGAACCTTACGGTACAAAGGACGAAAGTTTCTTTCAAGACAAGGATCTGACCGGGCCCGGTGAAATTTGATCTTCCGTCTAAGCAATCCCCCGGATGTAAAAATAGTGCATGCGGTAGATTTCCTCTTATAAACATGTATATAAGAAAACAAGAAAGCCCTTTGTCTGCAGGGCCATGTTAAGGATTATAAAAGCTTCGCCTGGAAGGCAGGAAACGAGGGTGATTTGTTTTCAAGTGCGTGATGGCGCAGGCGCTGAAAAGTATTGATTCGGCATATCCGAATGCCATGCAAAAGGGTACATCTTGGTCACATCAGAGCTGACGTCAACGCCCAGGCCGTTTACTCTATACAGTCTGAAAGAAACTGAGTTGGAATTGTTCAAAAAGCCTGAATCAACCATCAGTTTAAATCTCGCCTGGTTTACTAACCTCGACTTATCTATTTGTCTCTTTATTTTTAAATTTCTATAAATGCTTTAATCAATGACAAACTAAAAAGGAAATAATAAAAAAATTAAACAGTTCGCCTTCAACTCGGCGCTGTTTAAAAACCAGAGTGGATTTTCGAAGAAGCTCAATTTTATCCACTTTACATCTATAGTAACCCATTCATACATTGAAAGAGCACTGTATACTGCACATATACTGTAACTAATAGCAATGTGCGCATGACGACACCATGAATAACAGCTGTCCCTCGCCCAGGCAGATGCTATTACCTTTACCGTGAAATGAAGGAGTGCGTATAAGCGCATATGGAAACGGGAAATAAAAGACAAACAGGAAAACTTGTATGGTCCATAAAAAGTGCCCTTTCTTTGGCCGGGACTCGTGTCATCGTGTAAAGCCTGCGCAAGGTAATCGAAAGCGGAGTATTGAATTGAAACAGGGGGGGGGGGGGAGTTTCATACGGCAGAAGGTTATGCTTTGGTTAAAGAGACGGCCAGCTGCAAAACCAAAGTTTTCGGTGGGTGTGGGGGGTTACCTCTTTGAACCAGGGGTTGTGGGTTGATCGAGCTAAACTCAGTAGGCTGCACAGATGGCTCCTTTCCAAAGACAGCTGCATGTCAATAATTGCTGTGCGATAGAAAACCTAACATGATATGCCTCTGTACGTTTCTTATTTATTTCATTTTTTCTATTTATTTTATTTTTGAATTTCATTTCTTGTAATAAAGTTGCTGTTCATCTAAATGGAGTTTCTTATTTATTTCATAGTATAGTTTGCTGTAATAAAATTGTAACTAGGGTGGAATAGAAGAACTTGGACTTGAAACGTAATGTCAGCATTCTTGGCACGTCTCTGAACCCGGCTTACGTGGAAAATTCTAGGGCTAGAATCCAAGCAAAAAACAGCCTTTGCGTTTTAGGTTGTTCTAGCTAGGACATTTCCTTTAAGGCTGTAACGTTTAGTTCAGCACGCAGTAATAAATCGTGCGTTTTCGAGTACCACTGCCGCGCAAAATGTAGACAATCAAAGCTTGGGCAGCGAGCCAAACCGAACGAAGCATTATTCCGACAAAAGACTACAAGTATATAACGGCGAAACGAACGACTACACCAGTTCTGTCATACCTCACGACCACTTTTCCCAAAAATTCTTCGAGTTTTTAAAGATCTTAAACACCTTGAAATTTACCAGGGTAATAAAACTAGAGTAGTCATAGAGAATATGGAAAATTAAATGGATTTTGAACTTACCGACTATCTTTGAAGAAAACCGAAGGTTTTTTCTTGTCCCCACACTCGAAGGAGTAACAGCACACGTCTAAAACTTAGAAACTGAAAGTCAATGGAAACCAAAGAAGGTTGTTTTGGACCAACATAAAGGGTAGAGAAAACTGAACTGAAAAACTGAGCAGACAATACAAGAGCTAGAGCAAACACAACCTTCTCTGGCCGAACCCGGCAACCAAATGGCGCCAACGTTGAGCACCACGAAAGGCGACACTCCAATTACATTTAAAAGCATTATATTGATTTCAACGAGCGAATTTCATTAGCTATAAGCATAATATTAACCAATATTAAACTATAGAACCGTTTAATCTTCATTAAGACGATATAAATCGAATAGGGACGGGGACTGTTTAGAACGGCGTAGGAGTACTTCAAGGGGAGACGACATGCGTTCGCATTCTCAACGACGACGCTGTAAGGCAGCGTCGTTTTTTGTTTCTCTTTTGGGGGGGGTTGGGTCGGGGTACGTCGAACTGGCCGTTAAAGACTAACGTTAATATTACTGTAACTTCCGTAAAAATGAAGAACTATAGATTTTCTTGTAAAAGTGTGCCTCAACATCATTATAATTCATTTGAAGCTCGCTACAACAAAAATGACACGAACCAACCGAACGACAAGAGAAGGATTATATTAGAGGACGATATGAATAATGGTAAAAAAAAGCTACGGTACAATGAAGGCATTCGGTTTATATGACACGAACCGATAAATCTGTAACTCGAATGTTATCTCTTGACATCATCAGTGCTAGCTAAGATCTCCCAAATTGAAGTAGCGAAAACTGAGGAAAAAATTGAGTTTACAAGAGTATATCTCATAACAATAGAGGGCTATTGTTGAAGCTGAAGGATTTTGCGCTGTTTTCCCCTCTTGTGGGTCCCCAGAGACACTAAGAAAAAAATAGCCTTAGAAAAAGAGACGAGTTTGCGTGTCTAGCTTTGGGCAGCCGGGGGATGTTTCAGAGTTCTCCGCGTGGATCAATAAAAGACCAAACTTAATTCCCCACACCATCGTCAGAGGCGCTTTTCCACATTTGCGTATATTTCCTTTTTACTCAGCCAAAGGGTACACACTCACAAGAAGTTTAAGCTTGTTTCCGGGGCTAGTAATTTCAGACCCTGGAGTTGCACTAAACAAACCCCTTTCCGAGCCAAACTCCTTTTTTCCCCCAAAGAGGAAAGTGTACCCTCTTGGGGACCCAGAAATTGTAAAACGTCTTGTCGGATGAGTGTGTGTGCTATGCCACCCACTTTTATTTTGGTGACTATCGTATAGGGCCGTGCCAATCCGAGAATGGGCGATCACGCAGGTAAAACAGCTCTTGCTCTTTTGGACCGACAACAAGGGACACAGTAAAGGGGTTTGTACAAAAAACAATGCCATCAAAATTACTTCCCTTGTACCCAATGACCAATAACTACCCCCCAATGGCAGGTACACTATACTCCAAAAGCCCGAGCAGGTTCAAGTATTTTTTTTCTTTTTTAAGTGGTCTCTACACACAATAGCTTTGGAGCCAACCTATAAAAGCCCCGCAGTTTTTATACATATAATACGTATTTACGCCTGCGGAAGCCGGGCTATTTGGTAGCCCACCTTGCATTTGTCAATCACCTAGTAGTTTGTAAGTAAGTACCTTCGCGTGTGAGTTACCGGTTAAAACGGTCCCTGATGCTGATTGGTTTCTGGGAGACGGGAGGTTGGCAGGTTTTTATAAACTCTCGATAAAGGCCCAAAGCGTCTATATAACAGGCGACCAATTTCACCGTCCGTAATGTGTATGGCTTGTTGGACTTTTGCGGGTTCCCGTGTTTGCAAGCACACACACGTTTAACGGCAGGGACAATGTCACGGCAAACAATTCCGCTCTATAAAGGCAGCATGCCAAGGCCCAGCGTCAGGTATTGTACAACTGCACCACTACGCGTGAACACGACTGAGGACTCTTATAGTTTTCCTCCTTCAAGTCCCAAAGTTGGCCAAGAGATTAGTATGTTTGACGGATACGATCCACTTGAGCACACTAACATATTCCAACGTGCTGGTAATGCCAGACAACCTGTATCTCCCCCGCTCTCTCCAAGCGTAAAACGCTCCAAAATAATTAGAAATTTAGCTGCTGGCCACATTACTCGATTTCAACAACCACTTTGGCTTTATTTTTGCAGAAAGTGACGACAGCGATGAAGAAGGGGGCATGGGCAATGTGAATCGTGTGGTTCTTCGTCCACCAGGACATTCCGGCAAAGCAAAGAAGGGCCACTTATGTTTCGATGCTTCGTATGAAACAGGTGTGCATGTGTATGTGTCATGTGTGGGACGAGGGAATAGCGATCAGTTTCTTTTTAGAATTTAAAAAAATACATAAAAAATAATGTGTACAATTAGGAAACTTGGGAAAGGTGGATCATGTTACGGAATACGAATACGATCTGTACATTCGACCAGATACTTGTAACCCACGCTTTCGCTTCTGGTTTAACTTCACTGTGGATAACGTCAGAACTGATCAAGTGAGTTAGAAGTTGGCGAGCTTTCCCAGTTATTTCCGATAATTTGAGCAGATCATTATCAGGCTGCGCTTTTTTAATCGTTTCTTCTTGTCTTTTCACCATGGCAGAAATTGATCTTCAACATCATAAATTTCAGCAAAGCTCAAACGCTTTTCCGTGACGGCATGACTCCGTTGGTGAAATCCACTAGTCGACAGAAATGGTAAACACCTACGCATTTCTGTCAAAAACCACTGGAAATACTTAATTTGTCTACATTTTGCCACCGGAAAAGGACTCGTTTGCCGCAGGAGCAAGTGTTTTACCACAAATCTATTCATCACCAAAATCACTACATCCTCAGCTTTGCCTTCGCCTTCGATCGAGAAGACGACGTTTACCAATTTGCATTAAATTATCCATACTCTTACTCTCGATGCCAAGCCATCTCACGGGTTTTAGAAGACAAAGCTCAGCCTCACATCCAACGTCAAGTTATTGGCCAAAGCCTGGTATATATTAAAAATACGACACTAAAAATAAGGACTATGAAATCCTACTAATCTTTCAAGTTTCTAAACGTCTCATAGCAAAAGCGATCCATAGAAATGATTTCCATTAGCAATGCTGAAAACTTGCAAGATAAGAACAAGTCCAAAACTATTTTCATCATGGCACGAAGTCACCCAGGCGAAACACCCACGTCGTTCGTTTGCCAAGGTGTCACTAACGTTTTGACGTCGACTTTTACTTGACTGCTAATTAGCCGCTCTGTTCCATACCCCCCTGCAGGCTTGATGGAATTCATCATCAGCAACCACCCCGTAGCCGTCACCTTACGAGAATTTCTGATTTTTCGTATCATTCCAATGATGAACCCTGATGGCGTTTTCCTGGGTAACCAAAGATGCTCCTTGATAGGAGCCGACTTAAATCGTGCTTGGCACGACTATTCACAATGGGCTCATCCTTGTCTGCATGTCGTATATTCCAAGATCAAAGAATTGGAAGCCGACAAAGTGAGACATTCTATATATACTTCCTTACGACAATCATAAAACTGTCCAGGGTAATGAAAGCTGGGCTTTTTTTTTGCAGAACACTGGGCTGGATTTTGTAATAGACCTGCACGCTCACAACAGTCTCCTAGGGGCTTTCATTTACGGCAACACATACGAAGACTTTCTAAGGCAAGTTATAGACCTACTATATTTATACAAGTTTCTGTTATATATGTCTATATAAGTTTATGTAACAACCTCACATAATAAGTTCGTATAATAAAGCATTGCGATAACGCTCATCCAACACAATTAGGTACGAACGCCACATGCTCTTCCCCAAGCTATTAGCTCCTTTAGCTGAAGACTTTTGCCCGGCCAACTGTCTTTACAATCGAGATGTCCTGAAAGCCGGTACTGCCAGAAGGTAAACTAGTTAAATTCAAACCCAACCCTGGCCATATACATAATCTTTCAAAAGGGGAATTAAACTCTACAATTATGTGTTTAGTATGTTATAAAGTCGGTCTTAAACTGAACAATTAGACATTAAGAAACGCCAAGAAATATATGCCTATATAGTTTTAGTAATATATTATTAGCTGACATATTAAAGAAAATGTTTCCCAGGAAGCCACTACGGCAAATAAGCAACAAGCCGTAAAAGCCCCCGAGTCCACACTTTCGATTACCGTTTTAGGCTTGATTTCTTAAGCAAATTTTGAAACAGTAGTCTTACGCCCTGGGACGTTACGCGAAGGACGGTAAGGCTAGACGTGCGACTACCACTTATAGTTATTCCAGTTATGCACACGATTTCCTCTTATATTTAATTAGACTGTGGTCTTAATGAAACTACTACAGTATTTTTAAATCTATAGTAACATTTTCCGATAGACTTTTGGAAATAAACAATGAAAGAAAAATTCAGATTGTGACGTCACCCATGACGATGGCAGGGTTTATTAATATAAGAGCTACAATTTCAAAGTTCCAGTAACGTTCCTAAAAATACAAATGGAGTCTCTAAAAATAGTTCATCTCATGGCCACCTCGAGAATACCTACAACTATAACAAACTAAACAGTTTCTCTTTCGATGTGATTAGGTTCCTTGCCGATAATCTACGAGACTCCATTAACGTGTACACGCTTAACGTCTCCATGATGGGGTACCAACCTTCAGGCAGCGACACTGTAACGCTCTACACCGAAGAAACGTGTAAGAACATATACTTTAAAACGGATTACCCAATGAGTTACAATCTCGTGTGAAACCCCCCACAGACCAACGCCTGGGACGCAATTTGGCCCGGGCTTTCCTGGAATATTACCGTCTTTTAAACCACATTCCGTCCAGCTACCCAGCCTGCTTACTCCCGCCTCCAAATCGGGTACGGTTTCCGCCCCACACATACCGACCGAAAAAGTTAAAGGGGAATGAGAAGAATCCCGAACAATCCACATCACCGTCAGCAATTGAGTTCCCCACATTGCAAGACAAAGAGTCGTTACCCAACCCCAATCTTAACAAGCTAAGTATTATAGCTCCAGAAATCGCTACTGTCCCTGGCGGTAAAAACAAAGCACTCCAATTGTTCCGCCACGGCGATGATGTGAGGAAGGTGGGAGGCGGGGGAACACTATCCCGTACTTCCGTCTTGTCGTCCAGTCTACTCTCATGCGAATCTATCGAAAGCAATTGCTCCCGATCCGCCGCTGGAGTCTCCATTATCGATTTCAGTAGCTTGGCCAAAACCCGGAGCGATATAATAGGAGTGCGAACCAACTTGAACAATCGCCGACGAAAGACACTCGCTTACTACTCGGACAGCTTGTGACGCTTTAAATTTAAAAAAAAAAAAAAAAAAAAAAGTTATCCATAACGCTCAAGGTTTAAGTCCTCTTTTGCTTAAAGAATGGAGACAAAAAGAAATAAAAGAAAAGCAACCCCTTATTTCAATTTTCTTTATTTGAAACTCGCACGCATTCTACAAACAAAAGCCACACACTGTATTTGTGCAAATATCCGTCCATTTTTAAAACGCTCGCACCCACGTTCGTTCGAATTGTGTGCTTTCACAAGAAATGTGGAGAATGACTAGTACTTCGTGTACCTGTTACGCTGAGTACCAGGGACATACACACGTGGCACGCAATACATGTTATAGATCTATATACGTTGCTACTAAACACCGTAACAATAGAGTGAGCCCTTATTGCTTGTCTTAAAAAGTCACAGCACACTTTAAAGAAAAATCCAACTCTAAAAACTGTTAAAAAAAATATTAAAAACTGTAAATAAAAAAATTAATAATAAAACACTGGCCCTTATCCTCCCTAATCAATCCTTATCGTCTATAGGGACAAAAAAAGTGAAAACAACGCTCTTCTGCTAAGTATAATAACCGGTGCCCCTGATACGGAACCAATGGAAGGACGACGGGTGTTTATTTTCTTGTTAAGTTCTTAGATTCAAGAACTTAATTTGCTCGAGTTCTTATCATGAATTCCAGGTCGAAGTCTTTTTCCATAAGCGATGGACACGGGATTTGTCATCGAACAAACTCCTCACCATAACAACCTGTGGGAGGACTCGTGTTATGCATTATCGCCGAAAGAAAAAGAAGTAATACTATTCCGGAACAACAAATCATACCTGTATGACTCCTAGGCCAAGCATGGCGGCAATCTGAATCAGTGACCAAGAATTGACTCGTGTGTAGTTTGACTCGGCAATATTCCTATCCCGCGCTTCGAAGGCCCGTAACTGATCTTGGAAGTGTTGAGTTTTCATTAAGTTACCTCTCACTCTTGCTACAACGTCCTACACATAACAATAAAGACATTAAACATTTAATTTAAAACATTTAATAAAGGCTTTTCGAGCTCCGAAAATAGAGACTTGTTATGACTATAAGCAACCTTAATGTCTTGAACTTTTATATCCAGGACTTCCTCAGGCGCCAAGCCGGCAAAGTAGCCATTTTCACCCCAAACGTCGTCCTCAGCTTTTCTATCCGAATCGTCGTTACCGTCATCAGTTTCCACACTAACTTCAAAATAGACGGTTTTGGCATTGACGGCACTGAAGCTATTGTCAAAACATAGGCGATAATCTCCATGTTCGTCTGCCTGGTGCCTATGGTAACATAAAGTGACTTTTAGTTCTATACAAAGGTAATTTGAAGGAAAAGAGAGAAAAATTACCGATGAGAACTGTCTGGTTTCTTCATCTCTGAAACCAAGAGCCTGCCTGTAGGCGTAATCAAGTTAAAGTCGATGTCAATATCCCCCTGCTCGCCATCAATAACCTGGAATTTACACACAAAATTACTAATTAGAGTGAAAATCAATCATTTTGCAAGAATGAAATGTTCATTGTTTACGTTACCTGATACTCTATGTCCAAATACTGGCCTTTTTGGACTGGGACAAAAAAACACACGTCTCTTCCTGCGTCTACATTTATCGTAAATTCTTGACTATCTGCTGCATAGGATGTTCCCAACAAGAAAAAAACTAAAAAACAAAGCAACATTTTCACACACTTCAAACTCTCCATACCAAACAGCCCACGTCAGAGGACTGCCACAAGAGCTATGCAAAGTTATGCAACATCAGCAACATGCGGTGCCGTAGTAGATAGTGCTTGTATTAGTACCACCTTGGCGCTACTGTTCCCTCCAAAGTACAACTCTCCTGGGAGCTTCTCTAAAGTGATAGGATATTTTTCTTACCAGGGTCATATGTCGTGTCTCGTACAGTATTAGGTGAACTAGTAGGCAATAGTAGGCTACTGTAAGAGTTTTTATAACTTTGAAGGCGAGTGTTCGCTGCTCGCGATGGTAAATTTTTTTCCTTTTTCCAATTTGGGCTCGCGGAATCGGCCTTAGTCATGTCCGTAGTAGAAAGCGGTAGGAAACGTGTTGTTTATGCGCTATTTGTTAACTAATGCTTATTTTAATTTAATTATGTATTAGTAAGTTTAATTTCTTTTTCAAAGGCTAGGATTTTAAACTATAGAATGTTTCCTTTTTTTATATGTCAAATTATGTGAACAACAAAAAGCAATTGTAAAAACTTCTTGCTTGTAAGAATTTTTCAAGAAATTTTGTTTCCATTTATGAGTGTATACAAACTTTCGAATACTAATAAGAGATGGGGCTACTCAGTAATAGGCTTCGGCCTAAACGGGTAATAAATGTAAAAAAAAGAGAGATGGGACCAAAACGATCTTATCAACAAACCAACAGGTTCTCCGATTAAAAACCCGGAGGTTGAGGCAAAACGTTCTCCGAAAAAGAATGACAAAATGGTGTCATTCGATTTGAAAACTGGTAGTTGATGGGTACGAGATTCGACACAACAAAACCCCACTTTCACCAGCTTTTACTAATCCTGACCATTCGCCACACCAGCGCTAAAGTGACAACTCGCCACACGACAATTCGCCACACCAGAGGCATTCTTTGCGCTACGTCACGTGTTTACTTTAGTTCATCAGTGTTACGTATTTACAATGCATCTACTGATTTTATTTATTTTTTTCCATTGTAGCTGGCGTAGGCTCTCGTCTGTTGCCGCAACTATATTGAAATCTACTGAAATTATTTGAGTTATAATTTGCTTTAAAAGGGATTAAACAGGGATAATGACCGAATTAAGAGTCATTAGAGTCATTAAAAACTTTTATTTCAGTGCTGCAGCCCAAGGCACAACTTGAGAGGGCTAAAAAGATATTCACCGTTTGAATTAACGAAATTAAGATCTTTTTTTTATTTTTTGGAACAGCCGATTCGCCAACAT
>RJJA01000625.1:619-20987 GCA_003724045.1 Lepidurus arcticus | reverse complement strand
CTTTTTGCTCGTATTACAGGTTACCGAAATCAGCAAGTACGCGGTGAAGGAAAGATGCTCTCTGAAAAGTCTTCGTCTTAGGGGCGTTTCCCTGTACCTCAAGGGATCGATCTTCGATCTTCGATCAGTAGATAAGAACCAAGAACTCCGCCTTGCGTGGAGAAATGTGGCACTGCACCTGGAGGAATTGCTCATCAAAGATTGCTGGTTTCCAATCGAATTGTTCAGTTGGTTGAACCTCTCCCTACCTAATCTCCGGACTGTCACTATCGGCAACATCAATGGGAGGACGCCAAACGGTGACAGGCAGTTCTATGCCAACCAGGTGTTGGAGGCCTTAACCCGAAGCAGTGGAGACAGTATTGAAGAGCTGTCATTACTAAAGGAATTTTGGGAAAGTGACAATATACTGAAACTGCATCGACATACTGATATACTGATGCTGCATCCGATCCGAGAAGCCCTTCAACGCTGTCCGAGGATGAAGAGCGTCAACCTGGAATATCCTATCTATACGTTGGAATCAGCGGCCTCCATTGGTCCTGGTCCTTCAACTCCATTATCCCCTAGTGATGAGGAAGCTTTGAAAAGCGATAATATCCATTACGCTTTGCTCAAAATAGTTTTAAGTGTTCCTAAGCTTCAAACTTTAACTTATAACTATTTCTTTGCGTATTCGGAACTAATATTAGATGCATTCCATGCTATTGCAGACAAGGCTGAAAAATGGCCGGCGGAAAAAAACGACAATGACTGTAAGACTTCGTTAACGCTGCGTGGCTTATCTAACGATAATGCATGTAATGCCATGCATGTGTTCAGAGAACGAGGACTACAATACCGCCTTAGGTACGTAACAGAAGATGTGTACGAGTTGTGGTTCCCTCCAAGGGATTGAACGTGTATCACGTTATAAAAGAAATTTCAGTTACAGTTTCAGTATATACAGTTTCAATGTGTATCGTGTTATGAAATAAATTGTAACCCAGTTTGTTTCCGAATTTTAAATGGGTTAAAAGTGTTATAAGGGTATAAGTCGGTTTATAAAGCTAGAACTCCGGTTACACAGTTATGTTATAAAGTTATAATATTGGTGACAAAGTTATAAAGTTTACTTATTTGTAGTTACTTTCATAAGAACAGCTGATGTTGTCGAAAATTCTGGTTTTCTCCCTTTTTATATTTTTCTGTACACGTGTCCCCACGGTTTAGTTTCCCCCGTTATAAGAGACAACAGCCGCGTTCGTTTTGACCAAAGTTTAAGCCGACTTAAAAGTCTACCCAAGACTTTGTGTTTAAACGCGTTCGAGATAGGTGCTAAACTTTGGGCGTATGCGCGTTTTCTTTAGCTAGTCGACTTAAACTTTGTAAGTCGATTTTTAGTTTTGGTCGAAAGTCAGGCAAGTCCTCCTGTGCCTAGACTTAAACTTAATCCCGCCCCCTTGTTTACTTATGTCCTTTGTTTATTATTATTACGTGCATGCCGAGAGACTGTGCTTTTCAAGAATACACTACTTTTAAAATATATTAGTTGATTTTCAATATTTATGGCTAGTCCATTGGAATTTGTTGAGGTAGTAGAGAAGGAAGGTAAAAATGTGTATACTTATCATGACCCTGAAAGTAAGTGAGGAATTTGTGTAAGGTTTATTCTTAACTAATACTCATTTCATTTACATTTTAACTTGTATATATAGCTAAAAAATATGTCGACTTTGAATTTGACACGGTTGTGGCTTTGGGACTGCCATATGAAGATTTTGAAGAACTTATAATCCTTGAAGCTGGAGATTTGGTTCAACGAGAGGCAGAGATAGTTCTCCTTTTCCTTTTTAAGGCTTCTTGGATATCCTTACGTCCAATTATCTGTATATAAGTGCGCTTATAGCGACATGATCATCATCTTTTTGTGAAGAAACGGACCAGATCTCCGTTTGGTTGATTCCCATTTCCGTTTCTTCGATGAAGATTACATTTCCTCCTTGTCAACGTAAAATGAGTTAATGCTAAACGTCTTAGTCGATTTACGTCATTGATCAGGGCAATCGACATTTGCTGAAATTGCGGCAGAAATGCAAATAAGTATAGTATATTTCCTTTGTACATTTTATTTTAACGAGTATTTAATATAGCTATGGGTTTCAATCTGGGGAAAGACCCAAAGAAAAAGGTCGCCATCATCCAACCTTTTATGTATAAAATAAGATAAATCGTGTCCAAAATAAGTCAATATATATTAAGAATACAAATAAATTATATATTTCATATATATTATGACGTTCGTTTTTGGTTTATTGTTGGTTTTGTCACCTGAACATCTTTTCATACAACAATTGATATATTCCCAGGGTTTTATAAATTCACTTTCGGTTTTATACTTCTAACTAAGGTCCTAATGCTTTTCTGACAGCTATTGTCTTGTTCTCCAGCAGTAAATAACACCGAATGTCTACCAGCAATCATTGCTAACAATCTGATCTAACCCTCATTGCGAAATATTCAATAGGAAATGTACATACTTACTATTTCAATGCGTGTTACTATCACACTATCAGACACGCTCCCAACGTTTCCCGCGTCGCAGTTTGAAAAGGCTTTGTTTGCGTTCTTATGGCAACGCTGGATATGGAATCCGGTTCGGTCTGGTTTATATTCCGTCGTTGAAGAAACACACGGTTGGCCGTTACCTCGCGGATTTTTTTGTGTATTTGGTAGTGTTTAAGACGCTGTGGTTTATTCGTCAGGTTTTCACTCATAAACAGGTGCATTAACACTGGATCAACGTTTTCAAAAACTTCCATGTCCATATTAGCTGCTTTTTACTAAAACTAAGTGGTGATGAAAGCCAAGTTGGCTCAGCGACCGCGTTTGTCGGTTGTTGTGTTGTGTGTTTGAGACTTGGTAACCGTTAGTTATCTAATTTAAACCTTTCCTCTTGGCTCTTACAGTAAATTCGTTCTATGCCCAGCCAGAATGACCACTTTAGCAGAGCAAGCTTCCAAGCTATTGGATTTTGACCAGAAATTGGACATCAATCTACTCGATAGTGTGGTAGGATGCATGTACACAGGCGTCGGAGACCAGGTAAATACACACGCTGATTCCCATGCCCTTCGTTTTAGTGTCTGACTTACGTTCTGTTACTAGCAACGAGTGGCACAAGAGATTCTTACCACATTGAAAGATCACCCCCAAGCCTGGACGAGGGTTGACACGATCCTCGAGTTCTCTTCCAACCCACAAACCAAGTACTATGCGTTACAAATCTTAGAGTCCGTCATCAAGACGCGCTGGAAAGCCTTACCCAGAAATCAGTGTGAAGGTAACCTTGTTTCACGTTACATTTACGTGCTTAATACCGTGACGTTGTGTTTCAGGCATCAAAAAGTACATTGTGGGGCTCATCATCAAGACGTCTTCAGATGCCGAGACGATGGAAAGAGAAAAGACGTACTTGTCCAAGCTGAACATGATTTTGGTCTTGATCCTGGAACGGGAATGGCCGAAACACTGGCCGTCCTTCATCCCTGATATTGTGGGCTCCTCCAAAACCAATGAAAGCTTATGTCAGAACAACATGGCCATTTTGAAGCTCTTGTCAGAAGAAGTATTTGACTTTTCGTCGGGTCGAATGACTCAGACCAAAGCCAAACATTTAAAGGACACTATGTGTTCGGAGTTTTCCCAGATTTTTCAACTTTGTCAGTTTGTAATGGTAAGGATCCATCATTTTTACTTGAAATTTCGTCGGAAATCATCTCAAGCTTCTTTTTTTTCCCAGGATAATTCACAAAATGCCGCTTTGGTGGGTTCCACATTGGAAACTCTCCTGCGATTTCTGAATTGGATTCCTTTGGGCTACATATTCGAGACCAAGCTAATTAGTACCATGATTTATAAGGTAACTATCATGTATTTCAGCCTTATGTAGCCTATAATCTTACACTGTAATCTTTTCTTGCAGTTCTTAAACGTGCCCTTGTTTCGTAACGTAACATTAAAGTGTTTGACCGAAATTGCCGCCATCAACGTTGTCCCACAGTACGGAGATGTATTTATTATGTTGTTTACCCAGACCATGGCGCAATTAGAACAGGTATATCCAAGGGCTTTAGTCCTGAAATTCCCAATCCTAAAGCTTGATCTTCTGGGAATAGATGCTCCCCGTCAATACCAACATTAAAGAGGCCTACGCCCATGGCCAAGACGCCGAACAAAACTTTATCCAGAACCTCGCCATGTTCCTGTGCACCTTCTTGAAAGAACACGGAAACTTGGCTGAAAAGAAGGGCCAAGACGAGTTCATATTGAAGGTACAAACACTTGGCTTTGCGATCTTTTTTAATTAAATAGAAAAATTACCTCGTAGGCTCTTCATTACCTGTTGCTTATTTCCGAAGTGGAAGAAACTGAAATTTTCAAAATTTGCCTCGAGTACTGGAACGCCCTGTGTGCCGATTTGTATCGGGAATCCCCGTTCATCAGCCCGACGTCAGTCCCTCTTTTCATCAGTCCTAAGCCAGTGAATCCTGTTGGAAGCGCTCCTGCACCTCGTCGCGTTTTTTATCAACCGGTTCTGTCCAAGTTGCGTTACATTATGATCTCGCGCATGGCCAAGCCCGAAGAAGTGCTCGTGGTAGAGAACGAAAACGGAGAAGTCGTGCGTGAGTTCATGAAAGACACGGATTCCATCAACTTGTACAAAAACATGCGCGAAACATTGGTTTACTTGACCCATTTGGACTATGTGGACACGGAGCGCATTATGACAGAGAAACTGCAAAACCAAGTGAATGGCACGGAATGGTCATGGAAGAATCTCAACACGGTAAAATTCTTTTTGCTTTTTGATATTTTCATTTGATTTTCCACGTTCTAGTTGTGCTGGGCCATTGGGAGCATTTCCGGAGCCATGCACGAGGAAGACGAAAAGCGATTCTTAGTGACGGTCATTAAAGACTTACTTGGGCTATGCGAGCAGAAAAAGGGCAAAGATAACAAGGCAATCATTGCGTCCAACATCATGTATGTTGTGGGCCAGTACCCCCGGTTCCTACGAGCGCATTGGCGTTTCCTCAAAACAGTCGTTAACAAGCTCTTCGAGTTTATGCACGGTAAGCTGGCCTGGCTTTTCCTTGAATCAACACAATCTAATTTTTTATTTATTTATTTAGAAACCCATGATGGTGTACAAGACATGGCGTGCGACACCTTCATAAAAATCGCGCAAAAATGTCGCCGACATTTTGTCCAAGTCCAGATTGGGGAAGTGATGCCTTTTATCGACGAAATTTTAAACACCATTTCAACCATCATCTGCGACTTGCAGCCACAACAGGTATGTATTAGTCTGTTTTGATAAAACGCCGTAATCTTAACCTCAACTCTTGCAGGTTCACACGTTTTACGAGGCGGTTGGTTACATGATAAGTGCCCAGACAGAGAAACCAGTGCAAGAAGTCCTAATCGAGCGCTATATGTCTTTGCCTAACCAAGTTTGGGATGATATTATTCTTCAAACCACTAAAGTACTGACACTTGAAGCTTAATCTTCCTTTTTTTGTTTATTTATTATTGTATTTGTATTTTTCGGGGAAGGGAGAGTTTGTATATACGTTTGTTTGAATTGGCTTTCAGAATGTTGACGTACTTAAAGACCCGGATGCCGTGAAACAGTTGGCCAACATATTGAAGACGAACGTACGAGCGTGCGTAGCCTTGGGCCATCCTTTCGTGAAACAGCTGGGCCGGATTTACTTAGACATGCTCACGGTATACAAAGTCATGTCAGAAAACATTTCGGCAGCCATTTCCCTGAGCGGCGAGAACGTGACGAAGCAGCCGCTCATCAAAGCCATGCGATTGGTGAAAAAGGAAACGCTGAAGCTCATCGCCGACTGGGTCTCACGATCCAATGATCCCAACTTAGTAAGATATCTAAATTTCTTTTAAGTTTAAAAAGGGGGAACTGTTTGGCTAATGTGCTGCAACTAGGTCTTGGAACACTTCATTCCACCGTTGTTGGAAGCTGTCCTGCTAGATTACCAGAGATGTCCGGTAGACGGCGCCCGAGAACCTGAAGTGCTCTCTACCATGGCAGCTATCGTGAATAAGCTGGAAGGACATATCACCCCCCACGTACCCCCCATATTGGACGCCTTGTTCGAGTGCACTTTGAACATGATCAACAAAAACTTTGAGGACTACCCCGAGCATCGCACCAACTTCTACAAGCTTTTGCAGTCCGTGAATTCCCACTGTTTCCCCGCGTTTCTTAACCTTCCGCCAGCTAAATTCAAGCTGCTGCTGGATTCCATCATCTGGTCCTTTAAGCACACCATGAGGAACGTGGCGGACACTGGCTTGGAAGTAAAAATTTAATTTCGTCCATTTTCTACTATTTCTTGATACTAATAGTTCTTTGCGTACCTTTAGATCTTGTACCAAGTGTTGCAGAACTTTGCTCAGAACGAAGCAGCAGCGCAGACCTTTTACCAGACCTTTTACTTGGAAATCTTGCAACATGTGCTGTCAGTTGTGGCCGACACTTCCCACACAGCAGGTGTGTCTCGAATCAGTTTTTTTTTATTATTATTATTTTATTACTATTTTTATTGATTTTTCTAGGTCTCACGATGCATGCCACGATCTTGGCTTACATGTTCAGCATTGTGGAGATGGGCAAAGTGGCCGTTCCCTTGGCGCCAAATCCGGCAGCCATGCCCGTAGTTCCGCCCGATACCATCATTGGGGTGGGCGGGCCCATTGCAGCTGCCAATGTCATCTACGTTCAGCAATACGTCGCGCAGCTCCTGCACACTGCCTTTGAACACTTAACGCAGCACCAGCTCCAAGTCATGGTTGAAGGCTTGTTCAATCTAGACCAGGACATCCCTGCCTTTAGGGAACATTTGAGAGACTTCTTGGTCCAGATTAGGGTAAATGTCAACTCTTGATACAGTTTTTCGTTTCAATCTAGTAAAATAACGAATACGTTGGATTTTATTTTTTCAGGATTACACCGGAGAAGATGACAGTGACTTGTTTTTGGAAGAACGAGAAACGGCGCTGAAACAAGCCCAATGTGACAAAAGAAAAATTCAAATGTCCGTGCCGGGCATCTTGAACCCTCACGAAGTTGCAGAAGATATGCAAGATTAGGATGGAAATCCCCCTTTTTGGCACCTCTCCCCCTCTTTACTGCATTATGTTCTTCATCACCCCTCCCTCTGTCACAGCCCAGCCCGCGTAAAAAGGTTGCTTTCATTTACCATGGGTAAAATTGCAAAGATCAGTGAAGATAACCAGTCCCGTCCTGTTCTGTGCGACTGCAGCAAGTCAACTAGACCAAGAGAAAAAAAGAAAAATTTCGGGAGCTTCTCTTTGTCGTACATATGGGCTTTTTGGAAAAACTAGTTGTCGTAGATCGGTGACGTAAAGTTTCGGTGGACGAATCACAATCACTTGTTTCCTATTGTTTAGCCGTATGCCAAGTAACTCTTGAAAAGTATGAATGTTCTGTTGCTTGACGAAGAGTTGACGAATGAGTTTAAGCAGTCAATAAGGGAATTAACCCAGCTTCTAAGATAACTAGGAGCCCTTTAAACCTTCTTGACAACTCCGCGGAGGGAAATTTTCTTTTTGCGGAAGGCTAAAAGTCAGTTGGCGATTGCAGGATACACCCATATAATGTCGTTTTGTCGCAAGTATGTGTTTTGGAGAAGGGTGATGTGAAGAAGGGGAGCTCCAGGCTTGCTATATCCTCTGTGAGGAGTTGAGGGAGCCTGGAACACAATGCGGGGGTGTTGGGTGTCATCAAACCAAGTTGTCATTTTTGAGTTTTTTATTTTGATTTCCCCCCTACTGTGGCGCTCATGAAAGTTCATTCGATGGCGAACATGATGTAGGGGCAAATTCAAATTCTGGTGTAACGTGGCAGAGCGTATGAAATACCCGCAAAAAACTGAAGAATGTTTGCTCGCTCCGTCAAGGTTATTTTTGGCAAGCCAGTGATGGAAGACTTGAATAATACATTTGCGTCATTTATCTTGCGAATTTTTCTACTTTGTAAGCTAAATTATTTGAAAAAAAGACGTAAACGAGCATGGCCAACTCGATTTCATTGCTTCACGATGGCACCGCGTATTTTGGCTCGCAGCATGGTCAAAGTGTGTTTCAAAACAAGGTTAGCGATTCTCAATAATATAACGCTTGATTGTGTGCTTGTAAGCAGTAGAAAAGTTTATTAACAACCAGCGCATGACTTTCTGGTCTTATATTATTTGAAAAAGTGAACGAGCCTGGGTTGCATTGCTTCGCAATAGATGGCGTACATCGCTGCTTTTTTCCCTACTTTTGCGCAGCATGGTCAAGGCGTGTTTACGGAAGGCGATGCTCAATATTGTGACAGGAAGATGATAACGCTTGACTGCGTAATTGTGAACGGTATAAAGGTTAATTAACAAACATTGAGTTGAGCATTGGACGACCTGTTCTGCAGATTCCAAGTCAATGGCTGGGGACAAAAGCTTCGTGGAAAATGTCTTTAACCTGCCGTTACAGGTAGTCGACACATTTTACA
Organism: Lepidurus arcticus; assembly: GCA_003724045.1. NCBI lineage: Eukaryota > Metazoa > Arthropoda > Branchiopoda > Notostraca > Triopsidae > Lepidurus > Lepidurus arcticus. The sequence goes on along the minus strand of RJJA01000625.1, from coordinate 12,406 downwards.
GGTACGTGAACGACAGCAATGCCTTTAGATACTTCATGTCTGCTTTACTGCCTTAGAGGCATGTATGTTGTGACGTTAAGGTATATATTAGCGTTTTGGTTGTGTCGTCTTCATTGTACTCGTAGAAAACCCAACCTCGCGATTAAGATTAAGAGACCAAAACTCCTTTTTGCGAAATGCTGATTTCTGCATTCTTGTCAGTCAGTACAGTATATGTAATAGATAATCATAACAGGCATAGTTAATGAAAGCGTCTGTGAGAATTACCGTGCCATTTTCCTATGCGTTCGCGTGATCACGTGTATTACTGGTCGTGGGTCACATTCTGCTTGACTGCGTCGTCCGTATTAAACGTTCGATTATACAGCTATTTAGAACTGCGTTGGCTCGCGTCTTGTCCCCGCCTTTGTAAGAGGCAAACTGGCAAAAGTTCCGGTTAAAATCAAAGCCAGGGTTAGCCCTGTTCAGCATGGATTGTATCCTTATGTAAAAAGCTTAGGGATTACGAGCACAATAATCAAAGTAGGATAGGACTTTTGGACACGCATTCTTCTGTAAAAGTCTGCTCTATCTATCTATACTATACGCTTAAAATTCGAGCAACTTACACGTGTATACTGCGACTATACACAGTCCAGATTGGGAATTCCATGCTCAGAGCCAACTGGCAAAAGTAAATCCGTAATCCCATGTTCAACCGTAGGGATAATCCTGTCACAAAAGGGAGCCAACCAGCAACCCCTATACGTAGAGCTTGTATGCTACAGCCATTTTTAAAAAACCTAATCGAGAGCATCACAATCACACGAAAAGATCGCCTTTTTTCCAACATAGGCGTTACTTGTTGAATGGTCGAGTTTATTCGCAGACCTACCTGAAAAGGGGCTGTTTATGGTACCGATACCTTAGCGCTTGTGTGAGGCAAGAAAGATGGTTATGTTCCGTATTACCTGGCGTGGGTGGTCCGGCCCTACGATGACCACTGACGAGTCCGTATAGGCCTCCAAGTGATAAACCTCGTCATTGTGAAGCAACCAAGCGTTAAACGGGCCTAAGCTGCCGACAAACTAGAATGGCTCGAATGCGTATAGGGGAACTGTTCGCGTGTGGTCAACACAACACACGACCAACACGGATCGACGTTGATAGACAAATATAATAGATCAGGGAAATTCCAATGTTTCCCCAAAAGTTGTTGGAGTCAGAGCCTGAAAACCGTCGCGTTCCGCAATTTCCCCTCCATACCCCAAGCTTATAGTTTTAAGCATGAATAAGTAACCTTTACCATTACAAAGCAAGAATTTTAATCGATCCCCTTGCTTTCCCCTTTTTCGGTCTTAGCATATAGGAGCGAATAGGTTCGTATGGGAAAACAGAAGCTTGTGTTGGGTCGGGAATGATGATAGGGTTTAGGTTTTCGCTCCTTATAGCCCTTCTTTCTTAATCCAATGAGCACAAAGAGGTCAAGTGAGATCAATTCAGGCTGAAAATAGTCGGGTCACGGCCCAGCGCTCACTCCAGCTACTTAAGCCTTTGCTGCACGCCTTATGATTATTCCCAGCATCGTGGCTCAACGTACTGGTCCGCAAAACTCTCCCAAGTCGCAGCGGAACTTTCGCGGATACGGATTTGCGAATTACTCCTACAAAAGCGTATTGAACAGCACAGCCAAAAAGGGAAAGCCTTACCGATACCCTGCTGCTTTTACTTACATGACTTAATGCGTGGAATGCCCTTCCAATACCCCAAGTACCACCCCGAGTGTTACTCCTGTACGTACTGTAACCATTGCTTCCATTTCTTCTCGCACGTTCTGGAACTGCCTTTAAAAAGATTATTATTTCCTTTATTTCCGAATTTCTTACATTTTTCGCATTTTTGTTTCTGTGTATTTCCGAAATTATTACTGCATTTCTGACATGTTTAAAATTGTGTTTATTCCGAATTTCTGACATTTTTTGTTTTTTTTACTGGAAAGACATTCATTGGTATTGCCAGATGCCACGTGAACGTTAGTAAGGTAAGTCCTTGAAGGGAAGAGGTAAACAGAGCATGATCATGATCATGGCTCACTTGGCTGTCATCCGCAACAAGCAAGGGAGAATTTAGGAATTAGGAGTTGTTTCCATACGGTCCGAGAGCGGAGTTTAGACAGCTATAGACACGGGGAAAGTATAGAGGGAATAAGAATGGGACGCCACAGTTTTACAAGCAACTAAAAGGAGGTCCCCCCTTTTTCATTGTTGGCCTTTTCGTAAGCTAAAAACTCACCCCTAAGAGCTGCATGCCCTGGATCCATGAGATCATCGTTTTAATCCAGATCAGCTGGCAGATTACCAATCCGGGGACCTGGGAATAACTGGCTATTGGAAGGGGGAGGGAAGGGAGATAGCCAAGAGGAAGATCTGCACATTATACACGAAGGATCAATTAAAATCGGGTTCCCAGACCTGAATTTAGTCACTTGGAAACGTTCAGCTGCCACACCATGGAGTCTCTGGAAGGATTCCTTCCTTTATCATCGCCGTTGCCTCCCTGAGCATTAAACTCCAAGTCCATAAAATACACATAGAAAAAGTGGAGCAATAGCATCTTGCATGGCTTCCAAAAATGGGTTTGGTCCTTGATTGTTTGTCACGTAAGGTCTCGTTCACAAGTCTTCTCGGCTGCTAGGGGTAACTAAACCAAAAACCCCGTGTCGATTTCTGGGACAAGAAATAGTGCCTTTTCTTTTTTTGGCCTCAATCATTTTGGCCTTCATCTGATCATCTGGCCGGCTATGGCACTGAAGTCCGCTGGTGTTTGTTGATTCCGTGGCTTTCGGCCGTATTGTTTGCTCCTGCTGGTCTGACCGAAGCCTTACCGTGGATAGGCCTCTTAGTTCTGGGACTACAAGACTCTAAGGGCTCATGCGAACCAAAACACCCCAACCCTCCGATTTCAATTAATTGGATGCAAGTCATTAGCTAGGCGAAACCTGGGCAATGCTTTTTAATCTTCGAGCTTGGGTATTGGCAAAAAGCCGGTGTTACCAGTGCTAAAATGGGCTCGACTCACCCACTCGGTTCCCAAATCCAAAAATCCTTCCCGTCTTGTCATACAGTACACAATTAAAAATAATAAATAATATAAATTACGTGCACACCTACAAAATAATAAATATTATGCAAATAAACTGTTAAAAATAACATATAAATGGTAAATACACAGAATAAAGGCGAAGATAATTTAAATGTGATACAATAAAAATAGGTAACAGTTCAAAATGACTGAAAAATTCGCGAGTTTAGTGAGAATGAAATGAGTGGTAGTTAGATTTATTGTTTGGTATTTTTATTTTATTTTTAGTGTTGTCCACATTCCAATAAGGCCACCCAGGAGTGATTTGACATATGTTTCGCAGGTGTCAGGATTATTGCTGACTTGTAGTGGGTTAAGTGAAGATGCTCAGCCACTTTTAACAACACCTGGGGAACGTGTGGCCATGTGTTCTTAAATAGGGAAAGGGGGCCCTCTTGACTGGTGCATGACCATTTAGCCCAACGTGTTAAGTCCTAACACTTGAGGATGTTAGGACAAGGGAGGAGTTTTTCCTGGCTTGGATGGCCAGAGAGCCCAGTTTTCGTTTGGAATGAAATCAAAGGGTTTTAAACAGTTAACGTCTTGTGCAGGGACCCAAAGTTGGCGTGACTTGTCTGTTTTTCGGGTACTCGGGCCGTATACAGTGCGAAGCAGTAGTATAATTCTTTGTTGGAGTGCATGGCGTCTCTTTGTTTCGAACGTTTTCCCCGGAATACGGACATGGCCAGCAGGGACCAGCGACTCTAAGAAGTGTATAAGCAAACACTTGGGGTTACGTGTCGCACAAAATGTGCATGTATAGACGCCCTTGGGCTTCAGTTAATTCGGCGAATCTCGTAATTGGCTTGGCTTTCGGGGGTGGGCTTGGAAAGGCTAAGTTCCTTACTAGGGCTTCTTGATAGAATCAAATGCTTAGCTTTCGGGAGCGGAGGTCCCGCAATCTGAGCCGATTATCGGTAACTTTTGGTATACACACGTCGTGCGGATAGTACATATAACCTCGTCCTCTTTCAGATCCGTGTGTCCAAAAACGTAAATTTAATTAACGTTCCACAGCGCTAGGCAACTTCCATGGGACTCCTTCGTAGGCTATTTTCTTTTCATTTTTATTTATTTGTATTTTTGTCGTACAGGAAATTCGGTGCACCAAGACTGCAGGCGGCTTTCACTCTCAGCCAAACTCACTTATATTGTAATAGACGTCCAAGGCGGCTTAAATCTCAGCCCACATGAAGGAGTTTGACATGAAGCCTTAGTATTACGACTTCGAAGGAGCATGTGAAAAGGTCAAAGAAGCGTTTGCCAAGCTCACTACGGTGTTGACGCATCGACCCGTTTTTTTCGGGGGGTTTTCTTAGGCCGAAAGGTGTCTCCTAAGCGGATTCCAGGTGAAGAGATTGACACGAGTAAATCTGGGTATAGTCACCAAAAAGGTCGTTTCATAATTCCGTATCCTAGAACACACACCAAGCCTACTCTGTGCTTCACACCAAGCCTACTACTTCAGCCAGGCCTCCGGAATCTTTTCGTAAGCTGAAATTAGCTAAAATGAATTACATGATCTAAAGAATGTGTAACTACTTAAGGCTCCCGTATACCTTGTCTTATTGGTGCGAAACATAGATGGCGTTGATCTTTGTTATGGTTTTTGCAACACGTTCTCCAGTTTCGGAAATCCGAGATAAAAATTACACTGGTGTGTATTATGGTTTCAAAACGTTCTTGGAAAACGAATGACAAACGGGTGTCACTCGAGTTCAAAATTGGTAGTTGGATTGGAAATGCATTAGTTTAGGTTAGGTTAATTAGGTTTGATTAGCCTTGCGTAAGAAAGTACAAAATAAATATGTAACTAATTGTGGCTTGCTTTTGCTTCTGAAACGTACAACTTGTCACCGCAGTTTGCTGTAGCAGCACAATGCCCCAAATCAAATTGTCGTCATGTCGAACATTCTGGAACAAGATTTCTCGAAAACGGCTTGTCACGTCAGACCGACTGAAATTGCCCGCGCTAAAGGTATAGGGCCATTAAGAAAAGTACAAGTTTGGGTACTTTTAATCTTACATGTGTATTGAAGAAAAAAGACTTGGTGAATGAAATTTGATCACTTTCTTTGTTCATTACAAAGGGACTCTTGCGATAGAAAGCAAGTTTTGGAGAGGGCGTCAAAGCATAAATCTGTATATACTATATACAAGCCAAAACACTTTTGGAACACGGGCCATTGGTCCCCCTGCTAATTCATTGTTGAGCCGTGGCACAACGTCATTTTGGAGTCCTCGTCGTCCGAGGATGTGACGTAGGGAGGTGGCGTATGACTTCGCAAAGGAGATTTTTCGGACTGCCGCAGCTTTTCTTGTTCTTCGCGTCGGTGTTTCCGACATTTGGCGCGCCGGTTTTTAAACCAAACCTAAAAGCAAACGTTAACACTTTAGAGCGAGTCGACTTGAAATCCGCTAACATCACATTATGATTGCCCACAAGGTTCTTGATGGAAAAGCCATCTCCCTCCCTGGCCCCAACTCAGAAAGTTCGATTATCCTAATCCTTATATGAGAAGATGTTGACTTTGGTGCTGGCGTTCACAGCTTAGCTCAATCTGTTCCTTTACGCTCGCTCCACTTTTTCCGCTTACAGTTCCGCGGCGTATATATCTATCTTTCCCGCCGCTTAAGCTCCTCCGCGGCTGTTTAGAGAGACAACAGCGAACCACGCAACGGCTGAGATGATTCCCATGTTATCCCCTAGCCATTATCCCTTTCCATAGCTATTCAGCAAAACTTGGGAAGCCTTTATACGCCTCTTTCCCGTGCTTGCAGCATCCCTTTCTGCGCTTCAATCGCCCGCATTCCAAAAAAATGCGAAATAATAATATATGCTCCCTGGCGTCTCACAACACACACATTGGCTGAGTTGTTTGTCTAGTTAAGGGGGGAAATAAAATCAAATAAAAGAAAATTTGAATTTTTTGGCTACATCCAGGAATTCCCCAGTAACCGAGATAATCGTCTAAGGGGTAAAAAGTTGCTCAGGCGGTTTAGGAAGTGTTCTATCGTTCCCGGAGAACTTTTACCGCGAAAGAAGATAGCGACGCGTGCCGTAATCACAGTAAGCTGCTGCTGCGTTTTAGTTTATGAATGAACAAGGATCGTTATCCCACGAAATAAAATCAAGTCAGCTAAAAGACACCTAATTCAAACTAAAAAACCCTCAAATTACTTAATTTTGTAGATTTAAATAAACTATAAATAAACTCGTATGAATAAAAAGGCATCTAGCAAGTTAAAAAAACGAAAATTAATTTACTGAGTTTTGTAGATTTGCATAATTTATATTTTTTAAAACTGATAAATAATGGAGACACATTCTTGCTATACCATTTATAATAAGGTGGCAAATACGTTCTTGTTTAATTCTGGAAAAATTGACCTAAGATTGGAATACTTGTCTTCCAATTTGTATTTGGAATACCGATTTACCTCAACGCGTTCTTCTTTGAGGTCCACTTTCATGGCTAGTTGCTCCCGTAGCAGGACGTCGGGGTAGTGGGTTTTGGCGAACGTTTCCTCCAACTGCTCCAGTTGCTCCTCGGTAAAGATGGTCCGGTGTCGCCGTTTTCGCTTGCTGGGGTTGAGCGATAAGTTGAGGTTATCGGATGCAGCGGGGTTTAGCGGTAAGGTCTGATATAGGGATGACGTAGAGGAAGTATTTGGCAAGTTGTGGCTGCCTGGCTGATGATGATGATGCGGGAGGAATAGTGCCGCTGCCGGATTGCTATAGTAGGCTGCTGCAGCCGCGGAATTGGTTAAGGCCATGTTGGCGAATAAGAGGTCTTCGGGGAGGTAGGAATGGGTGGCGGAATTGCTGTAATAGAACTTGGGGAAGTACTCGGAGGACATGGCGGCGTAGGGATAGGAGGACACTGAAATTGAAGGAACTGCGGGCAAAGGGAGGTTCATCATAGACGCAGGCATGGAAGTTGATGTAGGCACTGATGGGTTAGCGAAATGTGCATTGGATCGAGACTTGGGAGGGCTGGGCGCCAACAAGCTTTCAATCGTGAATTTCGTACTGCCCTTCGCCGCAGTTGAGCCTCCAGATGGGGTCGACTGGAGAACGTTCGACCGGGCACTGGCAGCGGGATCTTTCGCCATAGTTTTGATTGAAACACCACCACTTTTGCTGACTTTCTTCTTGTATTTGGTAGGGTTAGAAGTACTCACGTTGTAGTAATAGGGTGGCGTATTCACTGATCCGTACATGTTCATAACGGTAATTCCCCAAACGAGGCTTACTGAGAAAAGAATGGCAAATTTGGGTCCGAGTTTTCACTTTGGTCACTTTTCAGATATTGAATTGCCCCGCTGGAGAGGTGCGAAGAGATCACGGCAAGATTCACGAGCAATGTGCCGTGCTGTACCCGTCGCATAGGACCTTTAAATCTCCCCGTCATGCGGATTGTGATCCTCGTTCAGCCATTGGCTGACCAGGAAGCTGGGCGGTTGGCTTGTTGGCCGGCGTCTCCGTTTAGACTCCGCCCCAGTGGCAATCAGGATCGCGATCGCGGGAGAACGCTCTACGCCAAGTATGCGGCCCATGATGAACTTTCCAGTATTTCAAATAATTTCAAATAATTCATAATAAGTAAATAAATAACATAAGTTTAGGGGGAAGGGTAGAACTTCTTAGAAACTAGTACGTATTCAAATTCTAGTATCTTGCTTTTATGGGTGGTTTGAACAGGCCCGTACCCAGGATTTTTTTTCGAGGGGGTTTTACCCCGAGAACTTGAAATCCTATTTTTGTCGTATACAATCTTTCCGGTAAGGAAAGGGGGATACGAAAAAGGAGAAAAGTTATCGCGTTCGAGCTTCAAAACGGTCAAACTAGAAAAACGTATGTTTCATTTGCGGAAACTTTCGATGGGGGTGTAAACCCCCCACCCCCTGGGTACGGGCCTGGGTTTGAAGTACCGTGGTCGATGAGTTCGGGATTGGAAGGTTTAGCTTCCTTGCTTCGTTCGAAGCGAATTATGCAATTATTGTATACATGGTAAGACATTTAACCACATTTTTCTTAGATAATCAAACAGGAAACCTCGATTTTAAGACAACTTCCTGTGTGGCAGCGTTAATGCCATTTGATTCGGGTCGTAGGGTATACGATTTCGTAAGTTTAGATCCCAAGTTTTAAAGTTTGGATTCATTTGGTCAACCGAAGACTGCTAAAACGACGGTCTGCATGGCTTCTGCGGCAATGGAACATAAAAAAGCCACAAGGGAGTACACCCAAAAGCCTGTGCAGGTGTGATGGCTTCCTGGAAGATTTGCTGGGACCGTCAAATGTTGATTGAATATTGATGGACGGGATGCTGCCGAAACAGAAGCAAGGATCCATGTGTCCCCAAGTCTGTATGCCGCTTTTCTTGCACGTGCCCTCAAACTTGTACCCTTTTTTGGCACACCTGCGTTTGCCTGATCGGCTTGGAGGTGTTGGGAAACGCCCTGCTGTACCCTGCTACCGTTTTAACTAATGGGGTCCCCTTGCGCTTTCATCCTTCACTTGCAAGTCAAAAAAGGCTTGTAAATCTTGCCCTATTCAGAAAAAACGCATTTGCAGGTGGTGCATGTAAGATTTCATGGCTTGAGCTTTTGGTTTTCATTGTTGGATTGACAGTGTTGTTGGGTATGGCCCTAACTCGAAAAACGAAACGAAAAATTTAAGCGATCCATTCGCTTGTGTTGATAGCTTCGATGCCCCCGATCGGTTAATTGGCTGTGAAGTACGGGAAGCAGGCGAAATGAAGAGACCACACCGAATCCGTGATTGCTCTTTTGTTGTAGGCCTACAAGCGGGGAATGGAGATGTCAGATGGTGGTGGCATTCATTCGCTGTGCCTTTTTCTTATCTTCCAACATTCTCAAGACTCGATTGTGATGAGCTGTACTGTACTAATACGGACAAGTCATTCAGTCAAATCTGGACCTGACCCGTGTTGTATGAGTCAGCGTAGGTCAAGCTGTGTTTGCACATTGTCTTTAATTAAAGTAGAGAGTAGGGTCAATAAGCAATAAATGGTAGGGGCTTTTCCCTTAGCCTGGGCAGACTTGTAGGCAGCATGTCCGGACTCATAGTAGCTCTTTTTGTGGGCTATTCTTGGTTTCCCAGAAAGCCTAAATGCGAGTTCGTCGTTAAAGATAATGATATTGAACCAAGGCGTTAGAAAAAAGTCCCGAGCCCAACCTTTCGCAAAGTCAATGTTAGGTTAAGAGCTGCTGACCTCTAGCTTCTTGTTTCCAGATCCCTGCCACCTGAGGTGTACTTCTGACTCCGCCCATTTGCTTTTCGGTTTGGGAGAGACTTGGAGGGACAACCCCTAATGACCTGGGTAAACAGGTGCTGAATCTTCCCAGCTACACCAAAAATTCGTTTGAGGCTCCCGTATACCTTACCGATGCGCCAGTCAGAGATGGCGCTGGTGTTTGTTATTGTTCTTCATCGTATTTCACATCACTGCAAACTTCATTGGCACGTTACTAATTGATTACTCATTGGAAAGAAAGGTGGATTGCTTGAGCACCAGCTGTTACCATGCTCAAGCTTTACTGTCAAATACCTTTTTCACTTGTGCCGAAACATGCGGGTTTCGCATGTTAACCGCCGGTACCGAGCTAAGGTATACCTACGGGGGCCTTAAACAATTTGAATAATAAGTCCAAAGTTTCCTTGCGTGGTTAGACAAGTCGAATTTCGGGGAGACACGCGTGTTCATCCATACCCATCCTTGTTAGCGTTTAGTGAGAATGGGTTTAGTGTTTAGGTGTGAAAGGGTTGCATTGTTCGGTTCTGCTTGCCTTGTATGTTTAGACATTCAAGCCCCTGGTGAGCACTTGGCGCTGCACAGCTGTGCCACGGTGGGAGAAACGGATGAGAAGAGCCAAAGTTTGCATATTCACCTCGACCAAAGAGCTTGCACATGTCATTGACGTGCTCCACATTAGGCTGATGCATGTAGAAATGGTGTGAAACGCGACTTGTTCAGCAACTATTTTTTCACACCTTCTGGGCTAGCATATCAGGTTTCTGAGCCAAGAGTCGTTAGTGGTAAGGGGCGCGCGAAACTACGCAATCAAATTAAAAGGTTGAGATTTTGTATTGACACAAGGATTCGCGTGCGGTACACCGGTTTTGCACTAACGCATCGCGTCCTAAGGCACTATAGTGGACTTTCTTTTTTTATTATTTGTTTTAGCTCGACGTGATCCATTTCATAGCCAGAGGCTTCCATACAAACTGTTGCCGTAAAGCAGCGGTTCAGTCAACGGATACAGCAGAAAGCCCCACGCTACTAATCCTACGACATAGGACACGGCAATGACTGTTCGATTTGGCTCTCGGCGACGAAGAACGTCCGCGAAATCGGGGAAGCCCATGTGGTTACAAAACGCGTGAGCAATAAATGGCGCGAAAAAATGACCTGGAACATATTCGTGATCATTCCGTCATCACTATAGTGAGTATTGTTGGGATTTTACCAGTCCGTAGAAATAAAAATGCAGAATAGGCACCGAACATCGTTGTGTACGTCATTTGAAAACCTAAACAGCAAAATGTTAGGTCGCTTATAGCAATAAGGGAGGCAATTTTACAAGAAATCAATAAGGCAGTTTTTAAAGCTACGCCTGAGCGAATTCGGTCTCGTATGTGGTGAAAGTGGGCGACTCCAAAGAACAATGGGCAGATGAAAATAGTTTTCATGGGCGAGCAACATTGTAACAGTATTGGCAGCATGCACGCTCTGAACGTAAATTCTTCAGAAAGAGGTGCAACTAACTGATTTCGGATCCAAACCCAGTTTTGCAAATTGTTTGACCAATATAATGGTTCTAGAATTTAAAAAAATAATAAAAATAGGAAATTAAATGAAAATAAAAGGGCTTTACCAATTGCGGTTCTCCATGTACCGTCAAAGTAAACGGCAAACAAGGGTCCCATGAATAAAATAGCTGTTAAAAGCAATGGAAGAACAAGAGCAGCAAGACAGCCAGATTCTCTAAAACCTAGCCAGGTAAACATACTAGCCTGAAAAAGAAAATGCAGCTTAAATAAATGTGTATAATTTTTATTAAAAAACGAACCTTATAATACCATGTCTCATCGGTAGTGACGTAAAAGAAAACAGGAGAGACGAAAAGCATGGCAAAGGCACTAAAGAACCTCCTTTTGATGGTAGAAGGGTGATCTCTGCTTGGAAAAATACAAGTTTAGTTTGGTATTATTAGTGATTTACTCTTTTTACCTGTCATGGGTACTATTCCAGACATATAGACTAGATACGTAGGTCAGCGAAAGTAAAAAGCAAGTTAAAATGCTTTTAAAACAGGAAAGTAAATGCTGCATGTTTACAAACAGCAAGCCGGACACGTGAATTTTATTTTTGCAGAAATCGTGTGTGAAGGATAACCGTTAGATGGCGGAAACTTAGGAAAAATTACATTGTTGTCCACGCCTCTGTGCTTATAGTTGGTAGTTAAGGCTCCCGTATACCTTAGCTCGGTGTAGGCGGTTAGCATGGGAATTTCGGAACACTTTTTTGAGAAAACCAGTGCATGTTATGAAAAATTTCTTTTACAAGGCTCTTGAGTTTGCTCACAGGTAGTGCACAACCAAAGCACGATTTTTTCTAATGAGTAGTTAATTAGCAA
>RJJA01000624.1:0-15468 GCA_003724045.1 Lepidurus arcticus | reverse complement strand
CCCCCCCCCCCCATCAGCACACTGATGCTGAGCTTAAAACAAAGAATACGTAAATTGATAAAGAGCAGGCTATCGTTAAGCTGCAGGGGTAATAGTAAATTCTTTAGAATGAAATCAATGTCCAAACGTATTGCGACCTATTTTTGAAATTGGAAGCAAACCAAGCAAAACAGTAAATAAATGAAGCTGAAATGCAACTTTTAAGTCTTAAGGTCAAGGGTCACGACCGGTCAAAAGTGACCGCTCGTTCGATATGTCCTCTCCCAAATTAAGAATAAAAAAAACAGCACGCCCTTTTCCGCTGACCGCAACAATTGACCAGGATTGGGACAAAAACAGCCTCACATATACCTGCTTTCGTGTTGTCGCTGGGATCTGGTTTCGTGTTGGCATTGTTGTACTACTCGCTACGGTGACCGGAGGCTAAGCAGGAAAAAACGGGACTTCTTTCCTCGTTGAAAAGGGGCGTCGCTTGGACTGGGCAACTCAACAAGGTACCCTAACCTTGGCCTTTAGGGATGTCCCTTTTGGTGTTGCTAGTGCCTCGGTGCTTTGATAGGTATAGTAGTAGCCAGGAAGAAAGTCCAGAAAACCCCACAGGCAGGTGGAATTTAACTTCTTATTTGGGTCCATAACTGGGCCTGTCGCTGCCAACGCAAGAAATCCGAGACGGTATGAAACGGACCCAAGGCACAATTCATTTGTAAAGCCACGCGGCTAGAAAGCACACGGGTTTCTTTCCCGGTTCCCTTCAATCAAAATTTCTGTGGTCAAGCATTGGCGAGATGTGTTGAGCCCCAAACCACGACCCTTCCATGAAATATCTTACGTCCAGGAACTAGACTGGGAAACTTGAATAAGAAAAGGAACGTTACAAAATTGGAATAGCAGACCAGCAAAAGTGTGTGAATTGTTTCTAAGTCAAAACAAGTGTTTATTTTTACCTTTGCCATTTCCAGGTGAGTCATTCTTTTTCCCGGACACAATTTCTAATGTCCGGGAACAACTGTCACAAGCTTTACCAAGTATTGGAAAGGTGTAGGGAAATGCCCACGGAGTTAAAAAAGTAAATGACCTCAAGTTCAAGGGTAAATCTCGTTATTTTTCCGTGTGCGGGCCGGAACTGATTTCAATGAAGTGACCTGCGGGAAAGAATGTTTTCCGTTAGGTTTCATGGTAAAGTTCACGGCACAATAAAAGGAAGTTAGTAGTTACCAAGTGTCCTGTGAGTGAGTTCCACATACCGGGCAATTTTATTTGTTTGCGTTGCGTTTTGCTGGCCGACTTAGCAGTTATCCGGATTGCGCACTATTAGACACACAAACTGGTTTTTCCCCCACGGTATTTTTCAGGCGAGTAACCCAGAGCGCGAAAGGAATCCCGTTACTTGACCAACATCTCTCACACTTCGGTTATCTGAACTCTTTGGACTCGATTGATTAGTTTATTCCTCGCAGTTGTTTTAAAACACTATTTATTGCAAAATGAGCTCAAACCATTAAGTTTATTCGATCTAAGTATTACTCCCTTTCATTGTTCGACTTCTTTAAGAGTTGGTTCTTCTTTAAAAACTTCTTCAGTTCGACTTCTTTAAGAATTGGTTTCACTATGTATTGAATGCTATGGCCAGTATAAAACTTGCATAATCCTGACAAAATCTTGAAGAGTATCCGTTTTTATGATGCGGCAAATTAACCATACCTAATGAATTAACCACATCTAATGAATGATTCCATCGACAGATGTTCTACTGGGCCATATTAGTTTTGGTGTTGGGAACGGTGTCCGACTCCAAATCATCCCTTCCAGACTGCACTGCTTCTGGTGGTCTCAAGTATTTGCGAGGGGATGCCTTAACGGGAAATCTGAATTGCCTTGGCCCTGAGAAAGCGCCATACCCCAGGTATCAGTTCACGATTATTTCCCTTCACCTAACTTTGAAAAATATCATGCTAACCCGAAAACCATATCTTTTTGCAAGAGAGGTGATAGAACAGGCATTTCCCAGCAATAAACGCAAAGGTCGAGCTAGCAATTTGGTGGATCCCCTTATTACACAAAAGAAATTGCTCCAACACTTCGAAGCGGCCAACTATGGAAAGGTCAGCGTATCTGACGGCTACAGTCTGCGAGAAGGTACGGAACTACCCATTTAATAAAAACTGCCCATTTATCAAATAAATTAATTTGTAATTTTAATTACAAAACGCCATTGATCTTAATTGAAATACAAAGAATAGTTTTTTCGTTTATTTTGAGTAGAAAGAAGCCTTTTAACGGACAACCCAGTTTACATGGCTGACGAAACCAACTCGAGACGACGACCTTCTACAGGAAATACCGAATCCCGACAAGCGTGCGCCGGACCAGGGGGCCGACTGTGCAAAACGAGGTATAACACCACAGCGCCACTGTACGGAGTATCCCTAACTTCGGGTCAGCCCGTGACTATCGTTCAGAAGTTTCCTGATTTGCTCCAGCAAGTCATCTTCGAAGTATGCGAGTGAGTATTTCACGCCCTCGAACCCGAACTCCAATTGAATTCTCCTTCTTTTCGTTCACATCCATAGCTCCAAGGAATGCGACGTGGTTCACGGGGAATGCGTGCAAACCTATGTGCCGTACTTGTTTCTAGTGATTCCATTGGGTCCTGTCACGCTGACTGGCCAAGACTATGTTCTAGTAGAAAACGGCTGCGTGTGTCGGCCCAAGTACTCCAAGACCGGACCTGAATCATCCCTGTCCGAAGCACTTCCGGGGTTCATCGGGAACTAATAGGAATATCTCAGGAATGGTTAGGTACATAAATGTTTGTGTTGGTGCGAAAAGAAAAAATTTCCTCCCCTGCCTCTCTAAATCCCCCTTAATTTATTGACTTGACCTCTTTGTGTTTTATCCCAAGAATAAAAACAAGAAATAATAATGTAAAACGTTGGAATACTTTGCTTTTATGGAAATGTTTGTACAGTTAAAAAAACGATTGGGAATAGTTTCTAATTTTCTAGTCTAAAAAAAACTAAATGACACCATCAAATGACGGGGTGATTACCGAACCTGTACCGTCAATACACGAAACAATCACGTGACTTTGGCCATGACAAATCGTCATTGTTTCGATAGCGGATGCTAACGATATTTGACGCTCGGGAACACAACTGTTTTATCCCCAAAAAGAACAAAAATCGAATCAAGGATAAGTTTTATTGAAGAGAAGGAGGAATACCCATATAAGCGTCGAACTATGACGTCACCATTGACGTCGCCAGTAAGGATATAGTCGCTGACTACTTGCAGTGATGTGATCTTGAAAGGTGACTTGGACATGCCCGTATTTTGACCATTGACCGAATACACGTGGACCTTATGCTCCTTCTACGAACAATTATCAAAGAAATTAATTGCTTTCAAAGTATTCTTAAAATTAATTCAAGTTTTTTTATAATTTTAATCACAAGCGGTAAGAAAAGAAAAGAAAAAGAAGGAAAGCATGGGGAAAATGTACTACGCTTACCTTGTCTACTGTGGTGCATACAATGTGACCCAAATCTGATAAAGTGAGCAGTAAAACAGGAAAACCGGGTTGGAGAGTTCTTAGGTAATCCCCGTCTTTCACCGTGTACACGTTAATGGTCCCATCCTACAAGTTTCAATGTCACTCCATTCTGTAAAAAAAATACTGACCAAATAATTTGACATACTTGGGAGCCTGAAACGGCCAAATCAAGTTCACTGGCCATGGCGACGCACTGGACTTGGCCTGCGTGGCCGCACAACGCGTGCAAAGGTTGCAAAACCACTTGGTTGGGTGTCATACCAGAGCTGTTCAACTCCCATAACACACAAGTCGAGTCTTTGGAGCCTGTCATGAGATACGATCCCTTGGAATCCACCACCAAGCAGGTAATCACATCTGAAAAAAATAAAATAATACAATATGTGTGACTTTTGGGTAAATATCCCATTGAACGTTAAGTACCGAGATGTTTATATGCCGTGGTCACGCACTTCAATTTGGGCAGTCCATAGAGCCGGACACTGGAATCCCACCATCCGCCCATGACAAGAAACCTGCCATCAGGGGTCAAACCTACTAGTTGACTGCAAGCTTTCAAACTAGGGTGAATTACACCACGTAATTTTCTCTTCACTCTACCAAACAACCAATACAAAATATTACAAGAAACTCCGGTTAAACAGGCCAAGTTGACGTATACTTTGATGAGTTGACTGTGGGGTCCTTTTCCAAGGTAAAAGACAAGGGAACGTGCTTATCGAACGGTTGCCAAGCATGGAACAGCACGTGACCTGACCTGGTCACGCTCACCAGCGGTTCTGGCGACCCTGTCACACTCAAACGGTTATTCCTGGCTTGAAGGCTGAGGAACACGGCCCAATCACCAGACTCGCATCCAAACTTTTTTAAAAAAAATTAGACTTAGAACAAAATAACATACAAATTTTACGGGGGGAAACTTCAGAAAGAGCCGAGAGGGACGGTACACATTACCTGGATGGGGAAGCTGCTCCAGTCCGGGAAGAAGAACAAGGAAGGGGCCGTACTATCACCCGGCTTGGTCGTCCATCGGTGAATGGCCTGGGAGAAAGGCATCCGTTGGGGGTGAGGTTCTTGGAGCAGTTGGCAAGGCGTTTGTCCGAAATGGTTGATCATTCCTTCCACAGCTTCGCGTTCCATAGGGTCACTAATTGCGTCGAGATCTACTGCCCCTTCGTAGCTAAAGATATGAAAAGTTTACCGTATTAAAACCAAACAGAATAAAAAAGAAAATAATTGTCTCGCCTGCAATAGTAAAAGACATTGAGGGCTTCGACAGCCGCTAATCCGCGTTGTTTATAGCCGAAAATGAGATCAACCCACTTGTGCAAGTGTGCCGACACATATTCGCTTTCCTGTAAATTTTGCCATTATTTGTGTGCTTTTCGTGAATGGGACCTTTTTGTTCATTTGAAGGATGCTTACCAGGGCTTGGCGATGTTTCCAGATAAAATCTTCAGGACTAGAGGCCCATCGTGGCAATTCTACATCATCGATCCGTTGTTTGGTGGTCTGCAAGACTCCAAGATCGAAACTATAAAAGCAAACCAAAATCATCGTAAAAAGACCCCAAAAAGCATGGCAAGCAAACTATAATATAGTACTTGTTCATATTAACGAATAATTCCGGCAAACAGAAAAACTCGGGAATAAGCTCTTTGACGTCATTGGGGTTTTCCATGAGCATTTTCCATGTGGATGGCAAAGAATGGAATTGGCGGTCTGCCACGTCAAATCGACCGCTTTGCAACTCAATGTGCAATGACGTAAACGGTTCCAAACGTACTAAATAATGCAAAACGCCAGCAGCGTTCGAGTAATGCGTCCCGTAATGGAATTTGGCCACCGTCCCTGAAATATGCAATCAAATCATAACTCATTCGCAAGTTTTACCATTGAAACAATTAAAAAGACACACGTAAAAATAATTCCTTAATAAAAATACATAAAACAGCTAAATAGTAATAGTGAAAACACAAGTTTTACCTGACGGATCCTCAAAGTGATCGAACTTGGAGCTGACTTCAGCCGCATTTTTAGGATTGACCACGCCCATCGGCTTGGACAAATCGCGGAAAGTGGATGGGTTTTCGAGATTCAGCACGTCTGAATCGTAATCGGCTAAGATCCAAGGAAAGACTGGGTACTGGGATAAATCATTGAACGTTCGGCCCGCAATCGTGTTTAACTATAAAACAAAACTAGTCATCATCTAGTATTTACTTGCTATTACTTTGAAAGTGTTCCCAACATGACGGAAAAAACATACCTGCATGAGGTAATCGAAATTAGAGATTTCCCGATTGAGCCAACTCTGGGTCACACCGGACGTCCGTAGCAATTCAGCCGGAGATTTGCTAGTGTGGTAAAGCAGGTTAGGCGGGCGTAAACCAATGATCCGCGAATAGACTTTATTGCGAACTTTGGTGTTAAAATTCAGGAAAAAATTGGTCTGGTCCACTAAGAAAAACTCCAAGGCACTCCTCCGCAGATTGTATCGCCTCAGATGCACTTCTTTGAGCTGCGTCAAGCTCCACTAAGAAACAGATACATTAGTCCTGAAAACAAAATTAACACATCTTTCTCTCTCTAAAAAAAAGAAAGGACTTCACCTTGCAGTCTTGTCGCTCGCGATACTCCGCGCTCAAATCGTAAAAGCAGATATGATTCGAAGTCAACTCGAATTTGCCTTTGAAGACCGACATGAGCGTCACCAATTCGCAATCTTCAACCAGAATCGCCTTTTCCTTGCCTTCCTTCCCAGCTTCGCTTTGCAGAGTTCTAGAGTGAAAAACCACCATCATTGTGTAAGATATGGGAAACAAGTTTGAAACATGTAAAGAAATACTGCATGGCTGTAGCGAGAGCTAAATCTTCGTCGGCTAGACTGTCTTCGCCTTGCCCGAGCCTAACTGCCTGCTTGGCAATCTTCAGCGGCAAATTAAACGGATCGTGGTCCACAAAAACACCTTAAAAAATTGAAGAGTAGATACGAGGAGTTACATTAAATTATTAGTCCAACATTTCGACCTCAAATTTGCACAAACGTCAATATTTACCTTGCGCCTTCAATTTGCGCAAAGCTTTGGGATAGACAAGGTGAGTTAAAAGAAAAATTCTCATTAAACACTTGTTAAGTATAAAAATTTTTCTTGCTAAAAACTTAAAGCAAATAAATACTTTTTTACCTGCGTTATCACGTAACTTGCTGGCTTGCGCATGATTATCGAAATTCCAATTGGGAACCAGTTTAATACGCATACGCAACCTATTTTCGTAATGCGAAAGCTTCCAATGCAACGGAGTGGCAATTTTAGAAGGCCAAGGACCACACCGACTAGTCATAAAGTACTTGGATTGCTTCCATCGCTTGTAGAGGAGAGCGTTTTGCGATTTGAACAGACTTTGCGTCGCTTGCCATCGATTCTGTTCGTCGTTCTGTCGCGCTCGAAACACGTCCAAAACTTGCACCTGGAAAGCAGGAAAACAAAGATATTTTTTTGTTAATCCCTTCTTTTTTTGTTGTTTTTTTTACTAAGAAGTTATATGGGTTAGTGCCCCTATTTGGGCTAAAGCGTAAAAAGCCATTTACCTGGAATCGCGCTTTGGATTCAGCCACTTGCTTTTGGCGTCCATGGACGGCCACCATGATCGCTTCATCGCTTTCAGCCCACTGACGATTTATGGCTTCAGGTAAACCGGCTAAAATGGCACTCGAAAACACTTCGTACCGAGTCCTGACGTCCTTTTCCATAAAAGTCTTCCATTCTGGCTGCAAAGCATACAGGAGGAAAGCTTCGTACACGTTACTTTCCGGCAAATCAGGATTCAAGCCTGGGAATCGGGAATGCGTGCCCAGAATTGCAGCTGTTTTCTCCATTATGGCTTTAATGGCGGGAAATATAAACGCTAGCCTCCCAGTGTCATCTAAACAAAAATGTAGTGCGATTTTTTAGGCGACGATAATTCATTTAGCATTACACAATAAAGCAGGCTGGGTGGTGCAAAGGCGGTAGAAAACGAAGCACAGAGCGTCGCTTTCTGTCACGTATGTCTGCATCCACATGTGTAAGCGTGAGGCAACGATCGCACACAATTCGTTGTCTTGGCACAAAACAAAGGTAACCAAGATGTCTGAAAAGAGAAGCGGTTATAAAGTATTCTTTCAAATATACATGTTTTTAATGGACTGGTTGAACAGCCAGTAATGTAGCTATCTTTGATTTTGAATTATGTAATATTATTTAATAATTAATACTTAATTTATAATGAATTAATAACATTATTTTACAATATTGTATATAATTAATGGAACGTTTAAAAAATCGCAACACTTGCCGAACTTTTGTGAAGCTTTTTTTCTCCAGGGGGAAATAAACAATGACACACAAAGTTTTTGGTACCTAAAGCCATGTGGAATTCACGTCCATCTGGATCCTTGTATAACTCCAAAGCCTCGATAATCGTCAGCGTGTTTTCGACCAGTTTCAAGGCGATTTTCTTGGATTCATCTTCATGGGGATCCAAAACCACCAGGTCATACACCCACTGAATCAAATTTGTGGCGTTGGTGACCGTTAAGGGCGGCAAAGGTACCACATGACGCACATCCGTGGCCACGGACTGTAGCATCATCTCCAACAATCTGCGTTTCAGCTCCACATGGGATTTATAGAGTTCGTTGCTTAGACCCAGCAAATTAATGCAACTCAACACTTGCATACGACCCTTGAAAGTGGAAAAATAAAATAAGAAATGCAAGCCCGCAAACTATTTGAATCATGAAAAAGAATTACTTTCCAGGCCTGCGGTCCGTGAAGACCTTTCCAGGACAGGATCATGAGCAAAGTGAGGACAATTTGGCACAGTTCCTCCTGGGGTTCAGTACCAGGCTCCAACATAACGCCCGTCCAATGCCCCGAAACCTCGGAAACTATGCTCACCGTGTCCTGATCCAAGCTAGAATCCCATTTCAATATCCAGTCAAGTGTTCGGGCTCTTTTAATTAGGCATTATTTTCCACGTTACCTGTCTTGGCGTCGATCCAACTTGGGCGTGCTCTGAAGAGAGACACAGTTTCCCAGCTCTTCCTCTTCACTACAATATAAGAGAAGGACATCAAGCCTTTTCCTTTAATTTCATCCTTGTAAAAAAAAATATCAAGTTTTTTTTCTCACGCATGATCGAAGCTAAGGGCATCCGTGGCCATTTCGAGGCTAAATAAGTTTGAGAAACGGGTCATTCTGGGGGAGACATCTGTTTCATCGAAACTGTTTTGGCTCCTGCGCTTGAAACGAGACAAAGTATTTTCACCCAATCCTTCCAGGTTTTCCTAAATAGATCATTTAACAGGATTAAATACGAAATAGATTATAAATATAAACTATTCAAATACATATTTTATAAATGATATATAAATACAAAATAAGTGAAAAAACAGAAATAAATGTTTTTTTCCATGTATATTCTCTACATTTTTAGAGTAGGTTAGGCCTTACTTGGACTTGGATCGTTTTTTGTTTGATAACCGAGTAGGCCGAATGGACGACTGACTGCAAATTGCCAGCGACGTTTTGCAAATTGTCCGACACAAACTCGGCTACTTCCTTCCAATCCGGCTCAATTTGCAAAGAAGACGAGCGGGCACTGCTACCCGAGGAAGGGCGAGGCCTATAGGGCGACAAAGGCGCTGGACGGATCAGAAGATCGTCCTGGGAATCGTCAAACTGCATCAAATCCGACAGCATGGGTTTAATGGAGTTGTTGGGACCCGGGACGATGGAATGCTTGACAAGTAAACGGCACAAACACTCTTGCCAACTGACCTGCACGCAAAAAGGGGTTTTATTCCCCAGTTCAAAGGCTAACTAGCGTGTTTACCTGTTGGACAAAGTACTGTGGCGAATTGGGCTTGAAAAACACGAAAGCCAGTATTTTCTTGGCTGCTTCCAACTTGACCTGAAGACTTTCCTCAGCCAAGGCATACGTAACCGCTAAAGCTCCTCGGTAAGCGTGTCCACCGTCTATACCAAAAGAACGGTGTTTTTCAACTTTTTATTTGAAAAAATCAAAAGTTTACCTTTGCTGAGAACAATATCCAAGAGCAAATTGGCTAAATCAGGTCTGACAGTCAATCCTTGTGTATAACAGCACAAACCAGGGAATCCAATCCCTTCTAGCCGCAACCGCCACTTGCTTTTCTCGTAAACCTTATCGGTTCTCAGAATGTTCAAAATCAACTAGAAACACGGAAGTTAATTTATACAAAATAATAATAAGTCGGCATACTTTGAGGACTTTGGTACGCAGTTCCACTCCAAAGGTGCGTTCCAAGAAAATTGCGTAAAGCAGCTCTGCGCATTTCGGTTCCAGTGCTAGCAAGTAGAATTGGTCTTTCACGTGCTTACTTTCGGTGTAACTCAGAAGGGTGTCCAAACACTCCATGACCTATGATTACAGAATGAGAGGAGTGATAACTACAATTTGGGCAAAGAGGGTTCCTATATTTCAAGACACGATAAAAAAGCCTTGGCTTGCAGGAAAGCGATTGCCTTCATAGTAATTAAAAATCGAATTGAAAACTCACCAGTATTTCTTCCCGTACAGTCCAAAGGAAGCCTGTTAAAGCGGTGATGTCGCCATACGTGATGTCTTTTTGGAGGTACAGTGTGATAATGCTCCAAAAGGCCGCTCGTAGTGTCTGCCGGTCCTCAGGACTCAATTCGCTGGCTTCGCTGTGATACTGGCGTATGGCGTCGAGACTATATTGAACGCCAAACCGTTTCCGGAAAGACTTGCGGTCCTCGCGTATTAAATTCGTGATGTACTGCACGTGACCTATCAAGTAACACTTGAGAAAAAAATCTTAAAACGATGGAAAAACTTACCAATGCGGACGTGAAACGCTGCTCTGGCCCAAATTCGCAGGTCAAAAAGAACAAACTGGTACAAAGTTTGCAAAATACGGGAATGTTGCCCATCACGCGCGTACTCCACCCACGATTGCACTGCCATCAACACTGCAACATCTATACAGTAACCGGGAACCTATCAAAAGTAACGGATAAGAATTAAACTTTGTCTTTAACCTTATTAAACAAAATTGATCCTTTCGGAAGTACTTACTGATTGCAGCAAGTACCCAATCAAAGGAAGGACAGGTTTGCGCAAACACTCGTCCTCATTGTTGACATGCTGGTAGATCGCATTGCGCATTAAACTCAGCGAAGCGGCCACTACATTGGGCTCCCATTTCCAATCTTTAAAGACAAAAGTTCAACTTGACTAACCTCTAATGTGGATTTTTACTATATTTGAAAGCGTTGGAACAAACGAGGTAATAAAGCAAGGTGATGAGGGATACAAAGATTTGAGTAACTTTTTATAGAAGATTCGAATAATGATTTCACCTTCGTTAAGTCCGTCGATGAGAGAAAACGTCTCTTTACCGTCAGAAAAAGCGAAAAGAGGGCCCGCGTCATGGTCTTCACCGGCGCACAGCTCTAAAATGGGCAGCAATGCACTTAATCCGCCCACGCAACGCAAAACATCCTAAGAACAGATTCAATGAGCCTTAATTGAGTCAAACCAAAGATTCGATAGATGGAATGGATCTACGGACACCAAAAATATAAATAAAATAAATAAAAAAAAGTATTCAACAAATGAACTTCAGGCTTCCGTACACCTTTGCTCGGTATAGGCGGGTAGCACGGGGAAATTCGGAACAACTTTTCGTTATAACGAGCAAATGTAATGAAAAAATTCTTTGACAGTAAGCTCGAGCATACAAACACCTAGTGCACAACCAATTCATATTTTTTTCCAATGAATAATAAATTAGTAACATGCAAATTAAGTTTGTACTTTCAGAAGCAAAACAATAACAAATATCAGCGCCATCTGTGACTGTTTCGTATCACTAAGCTAAGGTGTACGGGAGTAACTACATTGAGCACATAACTTCTGAATCAGAGTTCTTAGGGAATACACCAATGCAACTTACCTTAAAACTAGACACGCGGTAAAGACAACTAGAAGTCTGGGCATCAAAAAAGGCATTGACGGAGACGTCGGCGCAAAACTGGGCATGGTAAGCCTGCGCACACAAGCAAAACACCACTTTCGGCGCCCAATCCAAGTGCGCCTCATCTTCCCAGTTGCAAAACGAGCATCCGTTCACTCCTACAGCAACTCCTACAGCAAATCTTTTCCCCAAGTGTGAAAAAAAAATTCCAACCTGCTTCGTGCCAAGCTTTGACGTACTGCGCCGGCGCAGCCTCTTGCCAGAGCATACAGGAGCTCAATTGCCCTCTCAAGGCGTCCGCTACGCCCCAGACCGTGTCTTGCTGCCCTGCAGGTACTACTCTCACTGCCAAATCTTTCGGATCCGTTTGGGACTTGAATCCTAAGCCCGAAGGTAAGGATAAATACGTTGGCAATTGCGACACGAGTTGGGGAAGAAACCGCGTCGTTGAAGCATCCCAAGCTGCTGAGGGGTTAGGCGGGCGTGGCTGGATTGCTGGTGCGCCCACCGTGCATGATGTGATCGCCTGAACAGCAAATACAAGGAAATTAATTTGAAATGATCCCAAAACCCATAAAGAGGGCCCTTTGAAGTAACGAACCTCGCTTAAGGAGGTGGTTTTGAAGCTGATACTCATCTTCATCACCCCATCAAAGTAGACGACGAGTTGGTTCTGTCCAAAGGGGCGTTTAGGAGGCAAATGGGAAACACAGAGTGAGTGCCAGTCGGTGTCACTAATGGGCTCGGGCAGCATGGCGGTGATAAATTCCTTTTTCACTTTGACACCAATGACTAGCGTGCTGTCGTGAAGACAAAAGGCCTCAAAGCTCTGCTGTTTGCACGTCTGGAAGCTGTAAATCTGCCTTCTCGCGTTCACAGTGTGACGTAAAGGCTCATCCAAGCGCAGCCAGGCGAAAAACGTTAATCCGTAGCCTGCGCTTTGCCATAAATTTATCGTTGGTATTACTAACCCATCTAAGAAAAAAAGGAATTAGTTAAAAAAAAACTCCCAAAACCTCCCATGTTTCCGCAAATTAAACCAAAATGAACTGGAAAAATTACCTTGAATGGACTGGATGTCGAAAAAGTGGGAAGCGTGACTAGAGCGTGCAGGCGAAATGCAAAGCGAATTTAAAACCGATAAAACTTGCTTGGTCCATGGAAACTACGGACGAAAAAGAACTGTTAAAGTATACACTTCTTTAAATGGAATAAACTTGGCTCAAATGTTGAATTTACGTTGGGCTGGTTGAGCAGTTGGATCAGGAGACGTAACTCAGCCGTGCTAATGGAATGGCAGCCCAGGATTTCTACTAATTTGAGCAACTCCAAAACTGCCGCGGGGACGATGAGCGTTTGCTGCACTAAAACGGTCGCGATTTGGCCCAGAAGACCCATTTGTGCTGCGATGCATTTGCTGGAAGATGATACCAAATCATGATGAGCCAAATCCATATGTCAAATGGAAATTAATTCATTCCTTAGTTACTTGGAGAATGAGCTGCCACAGGCTTCTTTCAGCTTGCCAGCCAACCAGATTTGATTGGTAGGCGTTAAACCAGGTAGCCACTCGAGCATGCGCAATATGACCACTGGATTGGTCACCAAACCGCTCTAAAAAGAAAACAAAGATTCGTTTTCTAGCAATGTTAACAGTCAACTTCGTTTTTAGTATTTTTACTTGGATGTCAATGGCAAAGTTCATTAATGCGTTTAAAAGGTCCGCACTGGGTTCAACTAAGGACATGAAGAAATCGAAAAGCTGGTCCGGGCTTTGGGACTGGGTAAATTCCCGCTTAGCTTGATTGTTTGTTCGCAAGAGTTTTTCACAGAACGCGACCACATCCACGGCCAAGGTTTGCTTGGATTGGAACGAAAAGGGGCTATGGGCGATAGATGAGATTAGTCTGCCCACCACATCAGATTTCGCCATCTCGTTCTGCAGCCATTCACAGGACTTGTGGGACAGGAATAGGCCCAATGCCTTGACAGCTCGGCGCATTACTGACAGATTGTCTTGTTCCTTGCAAAAAGGATGCTGCTGTTCACCCAATCGTTGTAACGACGTAACGTACTCTATCACTACTTGCCCCATCTCCATTTGGCACTAGAAAGAAAAAAATACGAATGGATGGAAGAAGAATGAACACTTAATTAAGGTACTCATCTATTTATTTATAAATTACCTGATCACTTTTGGAGGAAAGCAAAGTATGTATAATGATCACAAAATCATCCATAGCTACCGCCGCTACTTCTGAGGCCAAGTACGCGTTTTCTATCGTTTTGGACAGTGAATGGATAGTGGCCGGGCAAATTGCTTTCAAGGCGTTGTGCTGAAATAATAAAACCATCTAAATTCTTTGTAATATGGCTTAGAAAAAAATATAAAATACCTGCGCGCCTGACACGACTGCTCCTAATAAATGCACGAACTGCTTGGCCACCGAGGGTGATCTTACCACGACATCCTTCTCACAGCAGTCTAAGAAAGAGCAATTTAAAAAAAATGATAATTACAAATCCATAGTTTTTACCATATAGAAATGGAATCAGTTCGGGATGAAGTAAAGCGGGCTGGAAAGCCAACTGCCTGAAATCCAAACCCATTTTCAAACGTCGTTTTCGCCAGGTCAAATAAGGATCGTAGAGAAGCTCGAGAAAGAGGGCGCAAAGTTTCAAATAATCCACAACATCTTCAGGTTCCTCATCACCGTCTGTCACAACCTAGAAGAACAAAGCGTTTACTTAACGAATAGAAGCTAAGAAAGACGAACCTTGGGTAAAGCCAAAGTGGCAATGGCGAGCGCTGAAGCAGCACAATCACAGGACGCAATTAAAGGAATGTTATCGTAATTACGGGATAAAATTATTAACACTTTCAACACACACGAAGCTTGTCGAAAGCTATCTTCAGAACTCTAAATAACGTCCAAAGAATGGATAAAATACATATTTTTTAAAAATATAATATAAATTACTTGGCAGGGGAGAAATGCTGCGAGACGAGAAGACAGGCAGACTAAAAGCTCGCCGGGTAATTCACTGATACGAGGACCACCTGACGGGATATCTGGACTATCTAGAGTGGTTTTCCAATCCAGACGTAATTTGTTTTGGCCATATTGGATGAACTGGATGACGAATTCCCATGTAAATGAGTCATCGCCCTAAATTCCCATTCGTCAATCATTGGGAGGGGGGGGGGGGGAATTAATACGTAGTTAGTTAGCAAGTAGATGAAGAAAGCTCGAAGTGATCTTACGTGAGACACATATTCTTCCCATAGCTTAACAAGGGACTGAAAGTCCTCCATAAATAGCTCTTAAAAACCACCCAAACTGGCGTGACACTGTGCATTAAATTATCTCTCGAGTTTGTCTACCAAATATTCTGCACTTCTCCAGAGATTCTCGTGAAAGGTTTCTTTACTCCATTTGAAAATCCGTACGCAACTCAGTGTCTCAGTTAAAAGCCAGCATGCAGAAAAACAGTATAAATTGCAGCAAAGCCAGAGGAATCAAATGCGAAAAGTCAAAGGCGGGACTCGACTAGTGTTGTAAACAATAATAGCAATAAACCACCCTTTCACAGTAGAACCACTTCACAGTAAACGAAAACTTTCGTGGGACTTATGGAAAGTGCCGCTCCTTGCGACCGTTTCTAACAATGCTTAACTTACGATCAAGCAATTTGCAGCCTTTACAGGATAGTAAATTGTTTTCACCTTGTTTGACATCGGGACGTTTTCTGCTCCCAACTCGGGGTATGTAGGGTAGAGTCCGGGTCTTTGACACGGGTAAACTAT
This sequence comes from Lepidurus arcticus, assembly GCA_003724045.1. Taxonomy (NCBI): domain Eukaryota; kingdom Metazoa; phylum Arthropoda; class Branchiopoda; order Notostraca; family Triopsidae; genus Lepidurus; species Lepidurus arcticus. The sequence goes on along the minus strand of RJJA01000624.1, from coordinate 81 downwards.
GGCACAGCGCTCTTTATTTCTCAACTATTGGGAATTTCCGGGAAAAACTTAACCTGTTGAGAGACATCTATTGTACCAATG
>RJJA01000623.1:4945-21170 GCA_003724045.1 Lepidurus arcticus | reverse complement strand
GGCGACGGCAGCGTCAGCCAAGCGTATGTTAGTTTGATACACAAAGGCGATCTGCGATGCATTTATCCGGTTTACCATCAAGGAGCTGCCGTTAAAAATCACCAATGCGTCATGGTGGAGATTATCAGTTACCGCAGGGGGTGTCCTGCGGATGATTCTTGCGTTCGCTACGGTGTCATTCGATTTGCCCAAGTTAGAAGAGTTGGCAGTGAACACGAAAGGTGACGGCCCTGTAAGTTCAGCGGAGATGCCCCGCAGTGATGGAGCCATTAAAGTAGACTTGTTTGCATTGGTACTTCCTCGTTCCTTCCCCTTCCTAGTAAGAATCTCCTCAATACCCATCAAGAGATTGGTCGATACGTTTGGTAACCTCTGTGCATTAGCTAAGGTCCTAGTGTCAATATTGAGTACCTTTCAACAAAAACAAAACGCGTTACGGCCCAACTGCAAACGAGATCCCACCCTGAAACAATAGCTTTGAATTACCTGTTGGATTATGGTGGCTGTCTGATTGACATTCATTTGGGAAAACTCTGTTTCCTCTTTCGAAGCGTTCGAGAAGATTAGTACGGCTAGTTGAACATCGGCTACGATGGGTGTCCATTCACTGGTTACTTGTTGCAGTTCAGCCAATGCAGACGTAGCGTTTTGTTGAGTTTCAGTCATGTTCAAGAGCTGAGAAGTGATTTCAGAAGATCTTGCGCAGGCAAACTTTATTGACAAGTTTACTAGTTGCCCTGCTGCGTTCCAAGCCTGCATATATTAACCACATAACGCAACAAATCTTGAAGAAAAATCGAATTGGAGAATCTTACCTGTGTTGGCCCCCAGTAGGCTCCATAATAAATGTCGCCGATACATGTCCGCTGCACTAAGGAACCGCCTTCGAACACACAACCTTCTCGAGAGAAGGTCGTCCTGTCTAAGGGTGTTTCGATCCATGTTAAATGCCCCCGTGCTCGTTCCTCCAATTCTTCCAGGCATGTCACCATGCTACGTAATGTCTTCAGGTATGGTTTGAATTGTCTGTACGGGCTGTCTATCTTTTCCATAAGAGATTCCATATCGCCACGCAATTGCATGAAGGCCGCAGTTAAGTTATCAGACATACTATTAAAGACTACGTGGTATCGTAGCAGCAACTCTTCATAGTTCTTGGATTCGACAGCCACGCGTTCGTATTTACGATTAAGCACGGTATACTTCCGTATTTTCGACGGTGAGCTGTCATTTCCAAGCTCTATATTAATGGATCTTCTTTGTCTCAAGTTTTTGCTGCTGATCTTACTCGGCTCAAACTGCACAGCAAAATCAGATTTGGTTATTAGTGTTACGTTTGCAGTTGCTCTGAGTTCGTTCTCGGGTACAATGCGAAATCGCCGGTCGCGTCCGGTTACTACAAATGTAAACTCTGCCTGCCGCCAAAGTAAAGTATTGGAGCGTAGAATTGGTGCATTACTTGTCCTGGACTCGCAGTAGAAACTAGTTACATTGGAAGGGAACTCAAAATACATCTCCGTCATTTCAGAATTACCAGTGTACGTGTCAAGCAAGAGACCATCTCCAAAGCAAACCAGTCCCAAACGGATTAATAGCCAGTCACGCTCCAGTATCTTCTCCCAGTCATGGCCACGCAACAGCTTGCCTTCTTGGGTTAGAAACAGTTTGAGGGTATTTCCTGTGCTGTTCTTCCAAGCAAGCTTTAGATGGTAGCTTACCGGAATTTCGACACTTGGGGCTAGTTTGACATTAACTTCGCATATAGCTTGGGAGAGTCTAGTTTCCGGTAAACGGAGAGTCAAAGAATCTTGGCCATTTCCTGAAGAACTGGCATAAACTCCGTATAAGAAATCTGTGTCACTACTAAAGCCGTGTATGGGACCAGCACACTGGTTAGTTGAAGTCACGAGTCGACACGAGGGGTTTGAGCGGCCTCCTGATCGACGAATGCCGAACCAGGTTGGCTGGGTGACTGAGGCATTGACATAATCAATGTTGGCTGTGTTTTCAGAAAGTGCTGGTATTGCCAAGGCGGCGTTCTTATGCAACGTTTCACATTGCATTCGAGCCTCTTCCCAAGTAAAGTCTGCCGATACACTCCCATTCAAGATAAGGGCTCTTATGAGTTTCTGGCAGGAATTTAGGCCGAATGCGTCTAGGACAACATTATCAAATCCACTGCACTCTGGAATGTAAAGGGACACTAGCTTCGGAAAATCGGCTGCTTTTCTTGAACCGACTGGATATCCGCGGCCAATACATACTGTAGGATGTATCTCTGAGCAACTCCGGGTGGTGAGAGTTCCAGCTTTCACAGACCAAGCTAAACATTCGCTGTCATCAAGATCTCCGTAGCTAAGGCTTTTATTTGCAGAATCAGAATTACTGGAAAAGGAAACTTCCCAGTCGTTAGATTCTGAATAATTATAAGGCTGCTTTACAATAACTAGAAATGTCAGTAGATGTTTAAGAGAAGCAATTATCTTTATAGATTTGGATTAATACTTGATGGCATCATGAATGGGTACAAAGGACCGCCGGGAACCCTTCGTCTTGAGGGCAACCATAGCAGATTTTCCATAAGCGAACCCGAAGTATCACCTCTGGTCAAATAGTCGATGGTACTACGTATCCATGAAGTCGTGTCATACTGTCCCAATATGGATAGTTCCGAAAGAGATAGGGCGTCTGCACCAAAGCAAGCTTCCATCGCATCGTTCCACGTCCGAGATGGTACTTGCTTGACACAGTAAACCCCTTTCTCCTCAGCTAGGGTCGTCAGGGAATACCCCGCATGGCAGAACGTACCCGTGGATTTGTTCGAAGGTCTTGAGCAATTCTATTTATTGTGTTCAAAAAGCTATAGTTTCAACAATAAATGACGGCTATCGTCTTACTTTTTCTTCTGAGAAATTTTCCACCCATTGAGCACCAGAAACAAGTGACCCGCCACTACAGGTTCGAGTAACAGGAAAGTCGTACTCATCAAGACAAATTTCTGAAGGTCCGGTACCCGTCAAGCTTGGTTGGACTTCTGCTCCAACACCACTAGCCCAGAAGAATGATGCACTACTTTCTAGAGGACAGAGATCCACTGCAAAGAATTTTACCCCAACCAAAGTGCCGTTCCTAATAAGGTTTTCGAAGAATTTTATAGCTTCCAGCGTGTTCGCTTGAAAACCGAAAGTAGACCAGCTACCCTGGTTAATGTAACTGCCACTCAGTAATGCGTTTAGTGATTCGATCTGTGTCTCGTAAGTAATCATGTCTGTCAGTCCTCTTCCTTGAAAATTGTCACTTAACATGTAGACAGCGACAAGCAATTCATGGTCGTTCTGTTCAAACTTAGTGTCCCCTTTTTGGTATAGATTGAAGGCTCCAGGGTCGTTGTTAATCGCCTTTATGAGCTAAAAATGTTAAACATAAAGAAATTAACTGACCTAAAACTAACATTATAATAATAAAATACCGTCAGTATCTGCTTGATATAGTCTAAAGATGGAGTAGAAATTTTCGCTTTGCGAATCCTTATGCGCAACACAAGTTTACCCCTCGATGGAGTAGCAACTTCAATCACTTGGGAACGGTTGCCGTAAATGACCCCCAAGTATCTTGCTTCACATTCATATTTAGTGAAGTGTTTGTACGGTACGATTAAAGTCTAAAAAGTGAACAGAAATTTGGAAACAAAGATACAGTTTTGATTACAGGCTCCCGTAAAGCTCAACCATAGTTACACCCAAGCTATGGCAAGGAGGCAAACATTGCTTTGCATGGTGCGTATAAAACGGAAAGCAATTTAACTTTGTAACTCGTCCGTTTACGTACAGCATTACATATATTACTGTCGAAAGGTTTTTTAATATTGTTTTTCTTTACTTTTTTATACTTTTTTTTGTTTACTTTTGACAAAAAAAAATTCTTCTGCTTTGAACTAGACGGGAGCCCTACTATCCAGTGTTTTTCTTACCGTGCTTTGGTCGAAATGTTTGGTACCTTCGTGATAATAGTAAGCGTCGTCTAGTATCCAGACCATGTTAAAAGGCCTGTCTTTCAGGTTGTCATACACTTCGTTAAATTTTGGCACGCAGCGAAGAACTTCCGTCCCTGGATCCGGTCCGGCTATTTTTTGAAACTCAATGTCGTTTACTTCTTTCAGAGGAAGCTCCTCTGTAACGTGAGGGAAAGTTGTTATACTATTGCACCCAAACTCCTTCAACATCTTACTTAGTTTGCGCTGTGTTTCATTGAACTTAGACTGGGCTGTGACACACAAGAAAGGGAGTGCAATATTGCATTTATGACCCAGAGCTTTGTGGTCGTTTCTAGGTATAGATATTCCTTTCCTGGGATCAGACAGTGCATGACTCGAAGTACCGATAGCGAAGCAATGCTCCCCCTTAGCTACGTGGCGAAGAAACTCATCTTTTTTGACATTTACAAAATGGCCAACATAAGCTACCAAATTACGCGTAATTAGTAAACATTTTGAGCCTTTTGATAAATATGAGATAATCACTAGGTGAATATGTGTCTTCGTTGAACTCATGCCATCTGTCAGCATGTAAAAACAAAGAGGACCAAGACCAAGTCGCTTTTATTTCCTCCGGAATTTGCTGTGTGTACTATTATAGATTTTTAAGTCTAAACTAGGTCGAACGAAACATCGGTACGTACGTTAAACCCATTCCAAATCGGTAGCATACCACCTAAAACAGTACAGCTTTCAGAAGCATCAGACCAATTCTTCGGCCTTGGTGACATATAGACGCAATACTTGGCGCCAACTTCGCAAGCCCAATGATCTTCTGGCCTGTTCGGAAGGCTTTGTACCTCGTCCGGTGCCAAGGCGAATTCTGAAGTCCTTCTGGGTCCATACTATATGGAAGGATAACCGGTTTATAACCAGTTCATAACTGTACATTCGAAAAGCATAGCAGTTTACAATAGCTGCTTTTCGAATGAGCTCTGTTGATTTGAGAATAATGTCAGATTAACTTTTTTACCTTGGCTGATTTTGACGTTGAAAGCGATGTTGCACTTGTTGATTCAGATTCCACATATTGTCCCAGAACAAAGGTCGTGCATAGTAGTAAAATACAATAGAAAATCCGTAAACTGGCTTCCATTGCCAACTACTTGGAAATAACTGACCAGTGCTGATGCAACTAACACTCTGGGATTTGGTTTCCTACTAGTTTGCTTTCGTGAAAATCTAGTTGGCCAGAGAAACAAAACGGGTTCTAAAAGAAAGAAAAATAGAAGGAAATAGCAAGCCAATCGATTTTTTATTCATACAATTTGTACCTAACCTTCTGGCCACTTAAAACATTTAGGAACAAAAGCCATTTTATGATTGTCTATATCGAGGCATAGCATCGGGTCGTTCTTTATAGAGCTTTAGCTTTTCTAAGAAAATCAAATACATGTTAATCGTGGGGAGACCATAACGTGCCACTTTAGCTTGGGGGGTGTCCGTAAGTTGTGTATGTTTGGGGGGTGGAGACTCTGGCTTCCATTGCCAACTACTTGGAAATAACTGACCTTTGCTCACGGAAACTACACACTGGGATTTACCTACTGATTTCAATTTGCTACAAACTTCTTCACCAGAGGAAACAGAACCGGTTCTTAAAGAAAGAAAAATAGAAGGAAATTAGCAAGCCGATCTTTTTTTTTTATTGGTGCAATTTGCAACTAACATTCTGGTTTCCTTTTCGGGGTCTTTCATCCAATATCGTTCGTTGTTATCATTGGTATCCGCTAGCCTAGTGTATATATGGAATTAGCACGTTAAATACCAAAAGGAGGAACTAAACTGGCGTAATTAGTTTGGGACTGGTGAACCTCATTGGTCACAATCTCGGCATACTTATTCATAAAAAGCGTAATCCTTTAAACAGTTGTATTGTAAATGTCCGGTTATTTTGTAGAGGGCAGGACAAACAATGTTAAAAAATGTTTATGGCTCGTGTATTGATATTACAATTGTTTTAATTAAGAGAGGAGAAAAAGATGGGAATTTAGAACTAAAATTTCTGTGCAATTTCAGAGTCAAAATTGAACGCAATAATAATTAAATGGCTTTAGTACGAAAGTGCTCATTAAATGTGATTGCAGAGTTTTACGCATGGTTTATGTTAGAGTTGTGATGTTTCGTATTCGGGCTGCTTTCGTAGTCGTTGCCTGTTTTTAAGCTCGCCGATTACCCGCGAGGGAATCGAGCTGGTGGAAGCACCTAGAGCAATCTCAGAGGTGGCGCCACTAGTACCGGTAGATGGTTTGGGATTTTTTGCTTTGTTCAAAAGTCTGTCTCTGGCTTGGTCTCGGTCACTTTTCCCATCTACGAAGTTCTGCCATTGTTCGTGAGCTTTTTCTCCCCGGAATATAAAATGCACGAAAATGGCAAAGCCTTGCAGCGAATTGAAAATACAAAAGAGGTAGCTGAAAACGATTCGTGCATCACCTGCTATGGCTAGCAGTCCAAATATCCATGATAACCCCATTACAAAGAAAATTACGAAGGCAGTGTAATGTGTGAAGGAGCGTTTGCCTTGGGTACTTTGAATGGTCGATTTTGCACAACCCACTTTGACAATGATGATTATATACAAGGCAAGATTAATCAAGCAAATCAAAGAAGCAAACGGTAGTAAGGCATAGTAAAAGCCCCAAGGTTTCAGCCAGCAGAACTTGTTGCCATCAGTATAGTTATACAATTCCGTATTACCTACCACCAGTGCGATTACAGGTACCACGGGTAATACCCAAGCGAATAACGACGCTTTCAACATGAATTTTGGGGTTGTAGAGCCCATAATTCTCACGAAGAGTGAATAATGGCAGTAAGCTTCCACCAGCATCCAGAAGAAGACGACCAGCATCAAGTAGTGGAGGAACGCTGCGACAAATAAACAAACGCGGCCATTGTTGGTTTGTTCGAAGCCTCCCAAGAAGGTGGACAACAGCAAGGCTAAAGCTAGCGATAGTTGAAAGATAACGTGATGGCCGTAATATCCGGGTTTGGGTTTTCTCCACTTGGGGAAGAGAGTGTAAGTAGCAATGACTCCAATACAGCCTAGGAGGGACAACGCGCATCCAATCTTGGTCATGATGTTCAGAATCGGATCATGGCTACTAGGGCCGTAGTTTTCGTAGGCAAAGAAACTCGCGAAGCTTGAAAGGTGGTTACACTGGCAGTGATTCAGGTCACCCACATTGCCAAGGTACGAGCAACCTTCGGTGGACCAGCCACCATGGTCGTTATTGACTTTGGGGTTCCAAAAAACGCATACAATACTACTTGATGAATTACTTGTGTTAACTGTTCGGAAAGGTCGGAAGTAGATGTGCACCAGCTCAGAAAGATTGTAAATAGGTACACGTCCAACTGACACCTGTACCATGGCGCTGTTCGCAGTGTGTTTGGCGGTTAGAAGCATGTCATGATCACCGTCGCTAGGGTTTGGACTGTAGACCTTGGCGAACGTTTCTCTCGTGGCGACGGCAGCGTCAGCCAAGCGTATGTTAGTTTGATACACAAAGGCGATCTGCGATGCATTTATCCGGTTTACCATCAAGGAGCTGCCGTTAAAAATCACCAATGCGTCATGGTGGAGATTATCAGTTACCGCAGGGGGTGTCCTGCGGATGATTCTTGCGTTCGCTACGGTGTCATTCGATTTGCCCAAGTTAGAAGAGTTGGCAGTGAACACGAAAGGTGACGGCCCTGTAAGTTCAGCGGAGATGCCCCGCAGTGATGGAGCCATTAAAGTAGACTTGTTTGCATTGGTACTTCCTCGTTCCTTCCCCTTCCTAGTAAGAATCTCCTCAATACCCATCAAGAGATTGGTCGATACGTTTGGTAACCTCTGTGCATTAGCTAAGGTCCTAGTGTCAATATTGAGTACCTTTCAACAAAAACAAAACGCGTTACGGCCCAACTGCAAACGAGATCCCACCCTGAAACAATAGCTTTGAATTACCTGTTGGATTATGGTGGCTGTCTGATTGACATTCATTTGGGAAAAGTGTGTTTCTTCTTTCGAAGAGTTCAAGAATCTTGAGGCGGTTAGCTGAACATCGGCTATGATGGGGTCCCATTGATTGGTAATTTCTTGCAGCTCAGCCAACGCAGACGTTGCGTTTTGTTGAGTTTCAGACATATTCAAGAGCCGCGACGTGGTTTCAGAAGTTCTTGCACAGGTAAAGTTGCTTGACAAGTTCACCAGCCTCCCTTCTGAGTTCCAAGCCTGCGTAAATTATAACCACATAACACAACAAATCTTGAAAAAAGTCAAATTGAAGTATTTTACCTGTGTTGGCCCCCAATAGGCTCCATAATAAATATCGCCGATACATGTCCGCTGCACTAAAGAACCGCCCTCGAACACACAGCCTTCTCGAGAGAACGTTGTCCTGTCTATGGGTGTTTCGATCCACGTTAAATTTCCCAATGGACGTTCATCCAATTCTTCCAGGCATGTCACCATGCTACGTAATGGTTCAGAGGAATCTCTAAAAACGTTCAGAAGAGATCCCGTCGAGATATCGTCACGCAATTGCGTGATAGCCGCAGTTAGGTTATCAGCCGTACTGTTGCAAATCACGTGACATCGCGCCATCCACTCTTCGTAGTTCTTGGAGTCGACACCCACGCGGCTATTTTTGCAGTTAAGCACAGTGTACTTGCGCGTTTCTGACGGAGCGTTGTCACTTCTAATCTCTACGTCGATGGAACTACTGTATCTCAAGTTCTTGTTGCTGATCTTACTCAGCTCGTACTCTTCAGCGAATTGAGATTTGGTCTTTATTGTTACGCCTGGAGTATCTATGGCTTCCCTGACTGATGGTACAATGCGAAATCGTCCAGCGCGTCCTGTTACTACAAAGGTAAGTCGTGATTTCCGCCAAAGTACACTATTGGAGCGTAGAAATATTGCAGTACTTGTACTGGACTCGCAGTAGAAACTAACGACATGAGAAGGGAACTCAAAAAACATCTCCATGACTTCATTATTACCAACGGCTGACACGTCAAGTAATATACCATCTCCAAAGCAAACCAGTCCCAGACGGATAAATTGCCATTCGTGCTTCAGTATCTTTTCCCAGTCATAGTCAGGCAGTAGCGTGCCTTCTCGTGTTAGATACAGTTTGAGGGTATTTCCTGTGCTATCGTTCCAAGCAAGATTGAGATGGTATGTTACAGGAACTTCGGCAAGAAGTGGTAGTTCGAAATTAACTTGGCACACAGCTTGGAAGAGTCTAGTTTCCGGCAAATGAAGTGTAAAACCACCCGGGGGAAAAAACGACCCTAAAGAACTGACATAAACTCCGTGTAAGAAGTCTGTGTCACTACTGAAGCCATGTATGGGATCAACACATTGGTTGGTTGAAGTCACAAATCGACACGAGGGGTTTGAGCGTCCTTCAGACTGACGAACGCCGAACCAGGCGTTTTGAGAAAGTACATAGCTTGTGGGTATTGCCAAGGTAGAGCTGCTATGAAACTTTTCGCATTGCATTCGTGCTTCTTCCCAAGTAAACCATTTCGATTCATTCGTATATAGTTTCTGACAATAATTTAGTCCGAATGCGTCTACCACAAAAGCGTCAAATCCATGACACTCTGGAATGTAATAGGACGACACTTGCTCTTGAATTCTGGATACATTGCTTAAACCGACTGTATGTCCGCTAACGATACATACTGTCGGGTGTTTCTCTGAGCAACTCCGGGTGGTGAGAGTTCGAGCTTTCACAGACCAAGCTAAACATTCACTGTCCTCAAGATCTTCGTAGCTTAGTTTTCTATTAGCAAAGCCAGTAATATTGGGAAGGGGAACTTCCCAGTCGTTGGATGCGGAATAATTTTTCCGCTTTTCAATATCTAGATATGTCATTCGTTGTTTAACAAAAACTTTTATCAATATTGATTTAAATTAAATACTTGATGGCATCATATATGGGTACAAAGGACCGCTACGAACTCTTCGTCTTGACGGCAACCATAGTAGGTTTCCCGTTAGCGCACCCGAAGAAGTGTTATCCCTGGTCAGATAGTCGATGCTGTTATGTATCCACTCAGTCGGATCATACCGATCCAATATGGATTGCTCCGAAAGCTTTAGCATGTCTCCACCAAAGCAAGCTTCCATTGCATCGTTCCACGACCGAGATGGTACCTGCTTGACACAGTAAACCCCTTTCTCCACAGCTAGGGTCATCCGAGAATACCCTGCACGGCATGTGGTTTTGTTCGAAGGCCTCGAGCAGTTCTGTTAGAATGTTCAAAAGCTAGAGTTGTAACAATGTATGACCGCAATCCTCTTACTTGTTTTTCTGAGAAATTTTCCACCCATTGTGCTCCGGAAACAAGTGACCCACTACAGGTTCGAGTAACAGGAAAGTGGTACTCATCCAGACACATTTCTGTAGGTTTGCCACCCGTAAAGATTGGTTGGACTTCTGTTCCAACTCCAGCAGACCAGAAGTACAATCCATTCCTTTCGTGAGGACATCGATCAACTGCAAAGAATTGTACTCCAAACAAAGTGCGGTTTTCAATAACGTTTTTGAAGTATGCGATGGCCTTTAACGTGTTCGCTTGAAAAGGTAACTCCCGTTCAGTGTAACGGCCACTAAAGAGTGCGTTATGTAACTTGATCCGGTCCTCGTGATCAGGGTCCGTTACAATAGTGCTATCTTCATGTACTAACATGTAGGTAGCGATAATCAATTCAGAATCATCCTGTTCAAACAAACTGTCACCGGCTAGCGATAGGCTGAAGTTTCCCTTGTCCATGTTCGTTGCCCGTACGAGCTACAAATTTAAAATGTCTAGAAATTAACTCACCTAAAACTATCATAAGTAAGCTAAGGAAATACCTCTTTTATCGGCCGAGCATAATCCAAAGATGAAGTTGAAAAAGTCGCGTTGCGAACCCTAATGAGCAACCCCAGTTTATTCTTCAATGGAGTAGCGACTTCAATCTCTTGGGATCGGTTGCCGTAAATGGACCCCAAGTACCTTACTTCACATGCATATTTGGTGAAGCGTTTGTACGGTACGGTTATAGTCTAAAAAGTGCACAAAAACTTGGTAACAAAGATACATGTTTCATAACATTTTCCCGTATATATCTCAGCTATTAGTTACACCTGAACTACCGCAAGGAGGCGATCAGTGATTTGCATGGTGCATGAATGAACTTGCATTGCTGCTGCGCATTAAAACCGCAAGCAGGGTAACTTATAGCTATCAGGCACACGATTTATGTGGAATCTTGTTAAAATTACAAGTAAAATAAGTTCTAGGGCGTGACAATTTCCAAGTATGGAATTTTGCTCTTTTTCGTGTAGGTGAGAAATTACTTAGCATTTCTCAAATTATAGTAAAGGCAGGAATTAAAAAGTAAGTTTTCACGTGTTACCTTTTCGTATTACATATAGTTTCATATAGAATAATTGTCAGGAGGTTTTGGTAGAAAAAGCTCTTCAAGTTTGTTAGTAAGAAATTGATTCTGCCTTAAGCTATACGGGAGCCATATAATATATCCGGTTGTTTTTACCTTGCTGTGGTCGCCATGTTTGATTCCTTCTTCAGGATAGTAAGCGTCGTCTAGTATCCAAACTATGTTGAAAGGCCTGTCTTTTAGGTTGTCATATGCGTCTCTAAACTTTGGTACGCAACGAAGAACTTCAGTCCCTGGATCTCCTCCGGCTATTTTTTGAAACTCTATGTCGATTACTTGTTTCAGAGGAAGCCCTTTAACATAAAGGGTTGTTAGTATTGCGCCAAATTCGCTTCAGTATCTTACTTAGTTTTCCTTGTGCTTCATTGAACTTAGCTTGCTCTGTGATACACACGAAAGGGAGTACAATATTGCATTTATGAAACCGAGCCTTAAAGGGGCTAGACGTCCAAGATAGTCCACTACTCCAATTACCAATGGCGAAGCAGTTCTCCCCCTTGGCTATGTGACGAAGAACTGCATCATTGACTTCTAGATAGCCTAAATAAGCTACCAAATGATGTGTAATTAGTAAAAAAATAGCATTTTGACGAAAAAATGAGATGATTACTGTCTGAATATAAATCTTCCCTGTACCCATGCCATCTGCCAGCATACCAATACAAAGAGGACCAAAGCGTCGCGTTGATTGCGGTGATTGCGGTTGAGTGCGGATTGATTGCAAATAATTGCGGTGTGTCCTATGCATTTTCAACTGTAAATAAGGTCAAATGAAAGTTCGTTACGTACCTTAAAAATCATCCAATACGGCAGCATGCCACCTAACGCAATACATCTCTCGGAAGCATCATTCCAATTCCTGTGCCTTGATGCTTTATACACGCAATACTTTTCGCCAGCTTCGCAAACCCACTGCTCCTCTCGCCGGCTTGAAAGGCTCAGAACAACAGTCGTGCATAATATAATATAACTGAAAATCCTTAAACTGGCTTCCATACTGCCTCGAAAATATTGACCCACGCTTTTGAACACACTGGGCTCCGCTTACTTACTAATCTCCTTTCGCGACAATCTATTTCGCCAGAGGAACCAAACCGCTCTATAATAATATTTTTTTTTTAAAGAAATAGCAAGCAGCCTCTATTTTTGGTTAGAATTCGTATCTAATCTTCTGGTTTCCTTTTTGGGGTTTTTCATCCGATACGCAATACCTGCCAACTCACGTTTCAAAGGAAACAAGCCGGAAAAACTGAAAACCCCGTCAAAAGCAAACCGGAAGTGGTTAGGTTCTTTTGCACGGAGTTTCATAACACGAGCAAAATTCTATAATATTTCCCAAATCAGGCTTACCCTGTAAAAAAAGAAAAAGTAATAGCGGATTACCATGTCCGTCCATGGAAAGTTGCAAGTTCCATGGATGTGTCATGATGCTGTGAATGCCATTACGAAATATACATATAGGTAGGCGCCGCTTATTATAACCACTGACTATTGGATGATCAGAACGTAATTTTTTTAAAAGTTCTAAATTTTGGGTCATTAAAAAAAAACGATTTTTATTTTCTAAAAATTGTTTATGGCTCCGTATTGTCACACACTTCTTTCTTTACACACAAACATACACAAAAAAAGAGAAAAAGAGTGGATTTTAGAATTAAATTTCTTTAAAATTGAATGAATCATAGTTACCATTTCCCGCGTTTGGACCAATCTTTGGGTGTCCAATGTAAAGATTTGGGGTCGATATGTACTTTACATTTTTCTTTCGTTTTGATCACGTTCCTCATATTATCTTGATTCACGATAATCACGTATTGGCCTTTGTAGTAATTAATCAGGTTCAGATGCTGCAACGTGGAAACCGCATCCTCTTTCTTTATGCTCGTCATCTCACAAATTTCACTAGAAAATAAACCAAATTAACCCACATAAATAAACATAATAAAACTAAAAAAACTTCTAAAAATAAATTAAAATATATAAAATTAGTAAATATAAAAAAGCAAAACTTAGCCAAATTCTTTACTTAATCGTGATGCAAGGTTTTTCGGCGTCTTGTTGTGGTTTTAAGTTTATCAGGATGTCGCAAATAGTATACGCCCAAAAGCTGCGGTACGATAATAAACCCAAATCAGATAAAGGTTTCTCTGGTGACCCAGTTTTCCCCTCAAACTTGGATAACTCGTAACCTTAAAAGCAAAAAAAAAAAAATTTTTTTTTTTGAAATCAAGTCGAAAATTTCGATTCAGAAACCCTTACTAAACTCGATGAGCAGCTTGCCATAGCCTTTCCGTTGATACGGAGGCAAAGTGAGGATACAGGCCACGTTATAATCTTCCGACGACTCTTTTTCTTTCGAAAAGTAGCCCACTATATGAAATCCCCTCGAATCGTACTCGGTCATAACGTAAAACAAGAACGGATCCGTGTCGTAGTACAGTGTTTTGTGATCCAGGAAGAGTTTTGCCAACAAACAGAGGTGTTGCGCGTAGAGTTTGTTTTTCCGGCCGTCAATTTCGAAGAATGATATGGTTTGTTTCCTGTAAATCTCATTACCAGGCGGATGGCGAAAAGGACATTTAGCCTTTAAAAAGAAATAAAAATCAGTCCATTTTTCCCAAGAAAATTCCTTATATTTGGTTTGTTTTTATTTACCATGTGGCGTTCCAAGCACCTTGCAGAAGGTCGGTATTTCAAGCAAAACTCGCAGATGAAAATGCAAGGTAAAGTGGTTAACTCTTGCGGGTACGGGGAAAAGTACCACGGTTTGATTCTGTGTTTGCCTAATTCAATCATGTGGATGTTCTTCATGCGGGTGACCACATCATCTTGATGGGTGACCATAGATCCGGATTGGCGAGGTCCAGGCGTAGCTGCCCCAGCAGGAGTGGGTAATCCAGCAGGAGTGCTAATAACAGCTGCTGCGGGAAGAGGAGACGCTGTTTCGACCTGGTCGGTGGATTCGGCTTTGATTTTAGGCGGAGGAACTTCCAGGGAGCTTCTCTATAAAGTTTATAAAGAGTTGATTAAGTTAAATAGTCTGTTTCTAAGGATTTACGTCTGTTTCTATGGATCCGATCTTCCGTTTTCTCCAATTTCTCTTTTGCAAAGCGGCTGCGAGGACTGCAGGGCCGCTGACAGTTTCTCCATTCGGTAAAGAAGAAGCTGAAGCTGGTGTAGCAGGGACAGATGCGTTTGCTGTAGGTGAAGAAGGACGAGAGGAGCCGTTTGTGCCAATATCTTGGCGTTTTGGAGTGCTCATTTCAGTGCCTTGTCCGCCATCTTTGCGGGGAAACTGGACTTTGCGGGTATCAAGCTCATCTTCGGTCACCCAATCGTCCAAGCGCTTGTTAACTAGAGATTGGGGGAGAATTAGGGTAATATGTGAGATGTTCAAAGGGTGTTTGGAAGGAGATTCTTACAATCGATGTAATGGACGTAGAAGGTGCGTTTTCCTTCTCTTTCTTTGATGCTGATGACTTCGGCAAGGGCTAGAAAGGGAAACAATACATAGAGGGTTAGAGGAAAATTTCAAATTCAAGTTTTGATGGGAAAATAATAAACATGGAATATGAATGGAGCTTACGCCAGTCTTCTGTGTTTTTCATATGTACAGGTAAACGACATCCTTCGACGACAGAAGCCTAAGATTTAGGAATTAGAAGATGTTTAATAAGGTAGAAGGATTGTTTTACGGCAGAGTCGCAGAAAACATCCCTATCTTCGGTTTCTTCTGTCATTTTTGGAAAGTTTGTTTGTATTTTTCGTTGTTGCTGTTGCTCAAGAGAATAGTTTGGGGCCAACACTCTGAAGAGAAGCTTGGTCAATTCCGACACTAGCGGCCTCTCGTTTCAGGCACCGAACTTCATAGAACTTCATTGAATTTTTTTACAATTTCCATGGTCATGTAGGCTTTCAGACAAAATTCGACTGGGTTAGGCAAACAGAAACGGTCAACTAAATACTTTTTCCCGTCCATTCCTTCGGGTTCGGGTGATTCCCAGATTTTGGGGATTTTTCAGACATAGATCATTTCACCGAGGGTTATTTCACATTTGTTGTCAGCGTTGTAACTTTTAGACTCCGAAGTCCGAACCCTCAAATCTGTCTTTCGTTGGATCCATGTTGACAGTAGTGTTCTACTCTGGCTAAACCACTTGTCAACTGCTTGGTTTGGTACAAGAATAGGGAATGGGAGTCCCTTGTTTAGCTCAACAGGAATGCGAAGGGGATCAACGTTCGATCAACTTGACCTTTCATTTCAACTTGACCTTTCTCCTTTTCAGAGCTTAGTTCATTAGCTTAGTTAATCAGTTTTTCCCATTACCAAACTTGACTTCAATAATACACATATAAATAATACAAAAAGAAAGATATATATTTATGTCAAGCTGTTTTGCAATAAATCACACCTCTTAATACTTTGGCTTGTAAATAGGGGTAGGGGCGGCATAAGCCTTGGGGGCTTCATAGGAGGGAGCTTTGTAGGCGGGGGCAGAGTACTGAGGGGCAGCTTTGTAGGGTTTCTCTTCGGGGTACTTGGCTTCTCCAATGTACTTGACGTCAGCAACGTTGCCGTAGTCATCAGCCTTGTAGCTTATGTGTTATGGAAGCTTATGAGAATGCGAACCACGTAATTTAAAATAGAATCGTCCTTTGTATAGCATAATTTTTTCCATTTACAGCAACATAAACTTTAATACTTTGATGGGGTATAAACGGGGACTGGGGCATAAGCTTTGGGGGCT